>JACEIK010002599.1:989-26341 GCA_018107945.1 Datura stramonium
AAAATTTGATAAAACTTCATTACCCACAAATGCCCCCTGCTTCAAGATTGTCAGAATATGAATAGCTTAAGGAGTAAGCTTGAAGTACCCGTAAGAAATAAAATTAGAATTTTTTTTGAAGTTCTAATTTTCTGGCAATGTGTAAACATACAATTATTCACGTAGATATCTTGATGGAAATTACCAATTTCAGAATTTGTGAAGTTTTATTTCACATTAAAGGAAGATAATTATGAGTTCTTGTAGGACTCAATTTAATTTTATTTAAGTAGGATAGCTATCATTTTTTTATCCCAAAAATATTTGACTTATCAAATATTGAATTTATTTTAGGTTAGGACATCAATATCTTCCCCAACCCCCCTATAAATAGTATCTCATTCCATTAAGTATTCACTAAAAAAAAATTCTGACTGATTCATGGAGAATCTGCTGAGATATCTAATACTCAATCGATGTTATTTTGGTAAGTTTCTTTTATGCACGAATATCTACCTTTATCACTTTGTTTAAAGTGTTGACAGATTGTTCAAGAATAAGAAAAACACTACTTTTGATAATATTCAATAGCAACTTTTGTTGACTTTTTCTTTTTAAAGAAAGAAAGAAAATAACTTTTTATTTGAGCTTTTTCAAAAGTACGGTACTCTTCTTGCAAGTTTGTAGAATTTGGTCTTTTCATCCTTTTTGTTTTCACATGTCTTGTATTGTTCAACAAATACACACACACACACGTACATACATACACACACATACATATATACATACATACATACATACATACATACACACACACACACACATACATATACATATATATAATCACTGGCTAGATTGTTTGCTAAATAATGAATCAATTTTAATGCTTCTTCAATGCTCTTTTTTTTGGGTCGTGCCAAAGATTGTTTATCCAACATGTATATTGAGCCGTGATTTGTATAACTCAATGATAATCTTTGGAAAAGTCAGTTCATGATTATCTCGACTTCACAAGATTTTTTTGTGACTTGCATTCTCCCCTCTCTATTATTATCATTATTATTTTTTTTGCGGGGGAGACAAATTCATGAGCAGTTTGATCCTTTGAGGAAACTAGGCCTAAAGCGTAGTACAATATGGATTTTATCTGCGCTTTCAGATTTTGGTTATGTTCTTGAAGAAATCAGACTTAAGGCGTTGTATCGGATGAACTCCATCCGCGATTTAAGGTTATGGTTATGATCTTGGCGAAACTTGATTAAGGCATAGTACATGATGAATTTCATCCGTGCCTTAAGATATTCGTTATGTTCTTAAAGAAACCAAGCTTGAGGCGAAATACAGAATGGATTTCATCCGCGCCTTAAGATTTTGGTTATGTTCTTGAAGAAACCAGACTCGAGTTATAGAATAGGATGGATTTCATCTACGCCTTAATATTTTGGTTATGAACTCATTTATCATGATCTTTATATTCATCTTTTTATCTTTGAGTTGGATGGTGATGGTGATTTTTTTTATTCTTGAAGTTTAACCAGATGGTGAATTTTAGAGACTACACCTCTCCTTTGTCTAAACTTAAGTATCTTATTATTGAGAGTAATGATAGTCATGTAGTGTTAACAAAATTATTGATTCAAACTCCCTTTACTGGATGGTATGTAGGTCCATGGCCACTTCTTAGGAACTCGCTTCATATGACAAATTGGACTTCAGAATGCAAACCCACTTCAGCTCGATCTTCTCAGACATGGTCTCTTCAGGTGCCTCACCACCATTTTATAAATATTGCAAGCGCTCTTCCTTGTGTTTGAGGGTGAATATTTTCATACTCCAGGATATTAGGAGTGGGCTGAGGATATACTCGGCAAAAGTCAGGAAGTCTTAGTTGTCGCAGACATTTATGATGCCGTTTATGCCTCGCTTTTCACCTATGATCGAAATTCAAATATATTACAAGAATTTTATGAGGCTTGGTTCCCGAAGACAAATACACTTCTTACATCCATTGGTGAATTATCTATTTCTTTATGGGACTTATATACCTTTGGTGGCTTGCCAATTAGAGGTTCTTTTTATGAGGAAGTAATTCCCGAGGTTACGGAACTCACATGTGTTGATGCGAAAGACCAGAGATATATTCCTCAAGTTTGTGAGTACTTGCTCACAGCTTTTATCTATTTACAGTATAGCAAGATTGACAACTCAAGAGTCACTTTGAGCAAGTGGATAGAGTTTTGGTACAAGAAAGCTCTAAAGAATGAACCTGCTTCGCCGAGGAGGGAGAAGAAGATTGCACGCTTAAAATCTCCCAAAACCCTATCGGGCTATACCTGAAATATCTCAATGGTCAAGAGATGAGGAAGGGGTATTTTGTAAACTTGGGGTGAGGCCTATAAAGAAGGAGGAAACATACTTGTAGCGTTTTTTGTCATGTTGGTCATGTGCTTTCGTGCTTCCTTCTGAATAGGGTGATTTTATTCGGCCAAAGACTTTTAAAATAGCAACTATGATGGCTACCAAATGGAAGATCAATCTTGCAGTGCCCTCTTTAACAAGCATCTGTAGTAGTCTTAGTAAGATTTCTCATTCGTCACAACTTGATCTTGTCAGAGTCCTCTTTTCCAACCACTATATATATGGTTGGATTGCTCGCTATTTCAAGACTCACTATGCACTTACAAATGGTTCATATAATCCACTATGGTGGCATTTTCAAGGGAGGGTGTTGCACAATACTTTGACAAAAAAGGAAGCGAGGAAACGCATCCATCAAGGAGATAACATATCTTGGGCTTCTACTATGCTGAGTAATTCTAAGCCCTATAACTATGTTGATGATAATGATGCACCGGAGTTGGAGTTAAATTACTTCATGAGCATCTGCTTTGGCTATCTATTTTTAAGAAACAAAACTCAGTCATTATCGAGCCATATAGTCCACACCGGTTCAGTCGTCAATTTGGGTTTTATCAAATATTTCCAGGTGTCAGCATATAATAATTGTAGTGTTTCATTAGGTGAAGGACTTAGATATTGTCGGATTTGTGTGTTGCATCGATCAATTTCCCATCCGACTTTTCCCCTTGTTACACCTAATGTGGAAAAACTATTTGTAGATGACTATAAGACTTGATGGTTGAAAACACATGGGAATTTTCTTAATGGCTACTTACAAACCTTGGTGGATGCAGTTGGGCCAATTTCTACTAAGATTTCAGAGGTCGCACATCAAGGATGTAGCAGTGCAACCCCAAAGACTACCAATCCCTCAGCTTCAATGGTCATGTTATCTGAGTAATGCAAAGGCAAGAGACCTCAATTACTTATAGAAGCTCCAACTGATTAGGCATATGATTAAGATAACCAGGGTGGTAAAGACCCTTTTCCATTAAGTATAGTTGCTCATGATTCTAAAAAGCGATCATCTCAGGGCGAGAGTGCTAGTAGTCATGAAGATCATTGTTGGAGAAAAGTGAGATTGCGTTCAGACAAATTAGGAGACTTTTATTAATTATTTGTTTTCCCTTTACAGTCAAATTGTGTTGGAGTATTACCACGAGGAGGATCACAGGAAAGTGGCGAGTCTATTTTTGGTCCAAACCCAATAAAATCATCTTCCACAGGTAAAATAGAAAAAGAGGCAACTTCTATTCCTTGCGATGGAGTGAGAGTGAGGCTGAGTTCAGATTTGAAAAAACATCCAAAAACTGTAGTGTCTGTGTTCAACAAAAAGAAGGTTGTCCTTAACTATCGAAAGATGATTATTTCTATACTTTGGACTATGATTCGGAGTAAGCTTTCTGGAAGAGATGTAGATTGTGCTTCCTCTATTAAAGAAGAAGTCCAAGTGATTCTCGAAGATATGGATGACAAGGATGTGGATGTTTCCCCTTTGATAAAATTAATAAAGTCCTTTTTTGAGCTTGCTGCTATATATAACCAGGCACAATTGACTCTACATGATAAGGATAGAAGCTGCAAGAAAAGAGTTATCTATAACAGCTAGAGAACATCTTTCAAATGCAATGTTTGAAGAACATGAGAAGATTGAAAAGGTTTCCTCTATCCATCAATCTCTAAGCGAGGTGAAAGAGAAGATAGAAAAGCTGTGTAGAAAAGAGAAGAATTTAGAAGTCCTCTTAGAAGCTACCGAGAAAGAAGTTGAAGAAGCCAAATTAGGAGTCTCAACTGTTGAAAAAGATTTTGATGCAACAATAATGCAGATTGGTTGATGCTGATAACTTAACCGATTTAGAGCAGAAGGAGGAGCACCTGGAAGCTATTTGACAAGACTTAATCAATTATAAACTATGTTTAGATTAGTCTCAAAATTTTGCTTGCTCTCTTTTTCCTCCTTTTTAAAAAAAAATTCAATTCATCAGTAGATACTCTTATTAAGAATAAAGTCTATTTTATTTTTGCTTCAAATAATTGTTTTTATTTTTGAAATAAACTTTGAATGTTGATCCTCTGACAGTTTCAAATCTGCGCACGGATACTAAATGAAATCATATCTTGATGCATGAATGTCAAAATCACAATCTGCTTGATTTTCCATAAATTAAACTTCTTAATCCAGAACATATCCAAAAATTAGATTTTAAAATCATCACGAATACCTTAAATTATTTTTTTTGAAATTGGTTTTAAATGCTAGCAAGTTGACAATTCCAGATTTGCGCGGCTTCACCAAAAATATTATATCTTTACAAAGAAATGCAAAAATTATAATTTGTTTGATTCCCAAGTGTTATATCCTGGAAATCCAAAAATTAGACTCGGGAGTTAAAACGGAGAAAATTGAAAATTTTGCACCAAGTCATAGAATGAGTCGTTCTGTGATCCGTGGGGATAGACCACAAGTCATGTGATGACTCGTGGTGAAGTACTGGAGTTAAGTTTGGAGATTTGTGTTTGGGGTCACCACGGGCATGATCACGAGTCATGGTCAACCCCCATGACTCGTTGAATTAGCCGTGGTCAAGGGAAATAGGAAGGAGAAGTTGGGTTAGCAGTGCATCCTACAAATGGACCCCACTAGTCGTGGTCGGACACCACGATTCGTTGGGTGAGTCGTGGTCAGCCGGAAATTAATGATCTAAGGTTGAGGCAGTGGAGATAACGAATGAAGACCACGAGTCATGGTCCATGGTGACGACTCATTAGGTCCCTCGTGGGGACTGATGATTAGTTATTTTCTGCGAATTTATTAAGGGTATTATCGTCATTCCTATGCTTTAGGGTCCTATACTATGTTGTTTTACGCTATTTTCAGAGTATATTCAGGTAGGTTAAGTCGCTATTCCTACTCATGCATGCAAATTTAGAGAGTTAGAAAGGAGATCAAGCCTAAGTCCATCCAATTCTTCTCAAATTCCTCTTGGGTAATCAAGGAAGTGTAAGAATCTCATTCAGTCAGGTATGTAGGGTTATGAATGGGTTATTTCATTCACACCCATGCCCAATCTCTCTCTATTTCATGAAAATCTAAATGTTGATCTTATGGGGTTTTAATCCAAATGCATAATTTCACTAAATTTCTATATTGGTATGATCTAAATATGATTCTATTATTAAATTATGATTTATGGGAAAGTTTTATGATATTTTCAACTAAATCATGTTTTCAAGTTTTATGAATTACAATGCCCATCCATGAGAAGTTTATGAAAGTGAAGATTTATGGTAAATGTTTGCATATGATGAGATATGATTGATGAGAAACATGTTTTCAGGTTACCCATGTTTATGATCATGTTTTCAAATGAATTAAGTATTTTCAAGCATGTTAAGCATTGGGAAAGCCCATATATTCAAGCATGACGATGATTTCATGAATTAGCTTACCACATGGTTTTGGAGCCAAGACTCCAAATTATGTTCAACTTGTGGTATGGTTTGAGCTATGGCTCCTCATGTATGATTCATATTTTATATGTATAAGATTATCCAGCTTCGTCAATAGATGATGGTCAGCTTCGTTGAAAAATAATGGAGAGCATATGCATATTTTTGGGAGTAGTGTCTAGCACCGAGTAGGCTAAGGGTCAGTCAATCTATGCCTCAGAACTATGCGCCAACATTGGTATGATCAGATTATTTGTGACCTCCTACAAGAGCTATCCCCTGCCCCAATTGGGCCTTGAGCTTGATATCGATATAATGGTATCGTCCTTAATTCTAACAAGGCTTTGGACTGCTCTACCCACTTGATTGTGATAGTTGGAACCACGTAAGCTCTATCGTGGTAAAGTTGGTTACATAACGAGTCCCCTATTATTCCTCATGATTTCAGTTATGCATATCTAACATTCATGATATGAAAGTATCTATATGTTTTAAAGAAGGTTTGACCCAATATTCAGTTTTACTTATGATATTATGATTTCAGCTTTGGGTCATTCGATTCATGTATGATGTTAAGTTATGTTCAGGTCATGATTTTAGAAAGTTGCATGCAAGCCCTACTCTCATATTCTTATCTTGATTATGTTTTACATTATGCATGTTTCAAATGATTTTATTTATTTAAGCGGTTTTACTTACCTTGCATACTCGGTACAATCCACGTACTGACCACATACTCTATGCTGTATCATTTTATGATACATGTTCTTCTTCAGACTCAGCCCCGTCATTAGTCATTTCGGAGATTTGCATTCAGGATCTTTGTTGGTGAGTCCTCATCAGTCGAGGGCCCCTTTCTATAAATTCATGTTATGTATTTCAGTTTTCAGTATTTAGAGTTAGTTGGGGTCTTGTCCCATCAACTCATCAGACTATAGGTTTTTCAGACATAGATGTATTTTCAGCTTTAAACTCGTATATGTCTCAAATGTATGTTTGATTATGATTAGAGTTCTGCTATGTTATTATGTTAAGTCTTCCACTTATTTGATGGATTTAGATATATGTTCATGCCATGGGTCGACTAGGAGTCTTTTGGGGCTCCTTGTCCCGTGTTGTAATCCGGGCCCATGTTCGGGTCATGACAAACATGATATAAGAGAAATAGGTTTTGAAGTGTCCTAGGGTGTTTGAAAGACGCGTTAAGTAGAGTCTTTTTTATAGGTGTGAAATGCGCCACACTTATGATGACGAGGCTACGAAATATTTAGGAAATGTTCCCTTCTTTCATGATCTTTGTTGTGAGGTAAAATGTCTCTCTATTCTTCTAACTCGTACTCTACGCGTTTGTAGAATCATGCCTCCCCGTAGAGTTAATGGTAGTAGGAATGGGAATGGTAACGACCATGAGAATGCTAATGGAGGCGGGCACCAACAAGCCCCACCAGCCCATGAGCACCATGCACTGGAGCCGGTTGCCCACGCTGAATTCAGGTCAACCATTTAGATGCTAGCACATGCCTTGACCACCCAAGTCAACCAGTAGGAAGTGAGGCATGTCCCTCAAAACTAGAATGCGGCAGCGACACGAGTCAGAGATTTCCTAAGGATGAACCCGCCAGAGTTTCTTGTGTCAGAGGTGGACTAGGATCCACATGAGTTTGTTGATGAGATTTTGAAGATCACTCAGGTCATGGTTGTGAATGGAGAGGAGTGTGCTAATTTGGTCTCATACCAGCTGAAGGGGGTTGCACACATTTGGTTTTGACAATGGAAGGATAGTAGGGCAGCTAGAGCAGGCCTTATCAGTTGGGAGGAGTTTCATGTTACTTTCCTAGATCGGTTCTTCCCTCGGGAGATGAAGGAGTTGAAGGCATCCGAGTTCGTGAATCTAAAATAGGGAAAGATGATGGTGTAGGAATATTCCCTTGAGTTCACTCGTCTGTCAAAGTATGCCCTAGAGTTAGTGGTTGATCAGAGGGCGCGAGTGAGCAGGTTTGTTCATAGAGTGGCGAACTATCTAGACAAGGATTCAGGACCACTATGCTCCATCAGGATATGGATTTCCCTCGGATAGTCTTATACACCTAGGAGATGGAGGCGGCGCATATGAGGGAGAGAGAGAATCCAAGAGGGTTAGGACAGACAACTACAGGTTCTCTCAGCCGAGGCTAAGGGGTGGGCATCGACAACAGTCCCATCGATGATCTTCAGCCCTAACATCTTCAGCGATGAGTGTGCCAGAGAGAGCATCAGGCTCCAAGGGTCAGAGCAGTAGGCCTGTGGATTCCATTATTCCAGTTTATGGTAGGTGTGGTCGGGGGGCACACGAGCTAGTGTTTGGAGGGTATAGGTGCTTGCTTCGGGTGCAGGAAGCCCGGACATATGCTCAGAGATTGCCCAGCATCTAGATAGGTCCATGATAGGGGTCGAGGCCCATCTTTCATTTCAGCAGCTCCAACCGCATGCCCAGCCCAGCAGGGAGCATCCACTAGTATAGGTGGCGGTCAGCGCCAAAACAGATTCTATGCCTAGCATCCCGTCAGGAGCAGGAGGTCTCCCCTAATGTAGTCACTGGTATGTTGCGAGTATTTCACCTTGATGCTTATGTTTTGTTAGATACAGGGCTACCTTGTATTTTGTGACACCTTATATCGCTAGCAGCTTCAGAGTCAGTCCGAAATCCTGTCAGAAACCTTTTCAGTCTCTACTCCCGTTGGTGAGTCAGCTGTAGCTAGGTGGGTGTATAGGAGTTGCCCAGTGACAGTATTGCAGAAAGTCACCTCAGCGGACCTAGTAGAGTTAGTCATGATCGATTTCGATATTATCCTCGGCATGGATTGGTTGTATACTTGTTATGCTTCTTTCAATTGTAGAACCCGAGCAGTAGAGTTCCGCTTTTCGGGTGAGAAAATCTTAGAATGGAAGAGTAATTTAGCTGTGCCTATAGGTCATTTCATCTCTTACCTTAAGGCCAAGAAAATGATTTCTAAGGGTTGTGTGTATTATCAAGTTAGGGTTAAGGATGTTGAGTCCGAGATCCCGACTATTTAGTCCGTCCCAGTAGTATGTGAGTATCCAGAAGTCTTCCCAGATGATTTCCCAGGAATCCCTCCCGAGTGGGAGATTAATTTTGGTATTGACCTTCTTCCCGATATGTAGTCTATATCCATCCCTCCATACAGAATAGCTCCAGTCGAGCTAAAAGAGTTGAAGGAGCAGCTAAAGGATCTTCTAGATAAGGGTTTCATGATACCTAGTAAGTCACCATGGGGTGCACCAGTTCTATTTGTACGAAATAAAGATGGTTCTCTTTGTATGTGTATTGATTACCAGCAATTGAACAAAGTCACCATCAAGAAAAGATACCTTCTCCCTAGGATTGATAATTGGTTTGACCAGCTTCAGGGGGCTAAATGTTTTTCAAAGATAGATCTCAGATTCGGGTACCATTAGCTCAGAGTTCGGGAGAGTGACATTCCAAAGATAGCCTTCAGGACTCGATATGGTCACTTTGAGTTTGTAGTTATGTCTTTTGGATTAACAAATGCTCCTGCAGCTTTAATGAATTTGATGAACACGGTGTTCAAGTCATATTTGGATATGTTCATGATTATGTTTATAGATGATATCCTTGTATACTCCCGGATCAAGGAGGAGCATGCGCTCACTTGAGGGTGGTGTTACAGACATTGAAGGATAGTCAATTGTATGCAAAATTCAGCATGTGTGAGTTTTGGCTAAACTCGGTGGCGTTTTTAGGCCACGTGGTGTCAAGTGAGGGTATAAAGGTGGACTCTCAGAAGATAAAGGTGGAAAAGAATTGGCCCAGACCAGTTAGTCCCTCGGATATCAAGAGTTTCTTGGGCTTAGCTGGTTACTATCAAAGATTTATTGAGGGGTTCTCATCCATTGCAACCCCATTGACTAAGTTGACCCAAAAGAAGATGAAATTTCAATGGTCCGAGGCTTGTGAGAAGAGCTTCGAAGAGTTGAAGGCTCTACCCACTTCAACATCGTTATTAACCCTATTGGAGGCTACCAATGGGTTTGTGTTATATTGTGATGCTTCTAGGATCGACCTTGGTTGTGTATTAATGCAACATGGTAAGGTAATAGCGTATGCTTCCAGGCAGCTGAAGGTTCATGAGAAGAACTACCCGACCAATGATCTTGAATTGGCGGCGGTTGTGTTTGCCTTGAAGATTTGGAGGCACTATTTGTATGGGGTCCATATGGATGTGTTTAAGGACCAAAAAAGTCTACAATATGTGTTTACTCAGAAAGATCTCAATTTGTGGCAAAAGAAGGTGGTTGGAGCTACTCAAGGACTTTGATATGAGTGTCCTTTACCATCCGGGCAAGGCTAATATAGTGGTAGACGCTCTTAGTAGAATTTCTATGGAGAGTGTGTCTCATGTAGATGAAGGAAAAAAGGAGATGGTGAAAGATATGCATCGACTTGCACAACTGGGAGTTCATTTGGTGGACTCGACTGATGGTGGTTTGGTAGTTTAGAACAGGTCAGAATCATCCTTGGTGACTGATGTGAAGGCTAGACAAGATGAGGATCCGATCTTTGTGATGTTAAAAGAATCCATTCAGAATCAGAGGGTAGAGGTCTTCTCCAAAGGGGGAGATGGTGTGCTTCAATACCAGGGTCGGTTGTGTGTTCTAGATGTGGGTGATTTGAGGGATAGAATGTTGCATGAGGATAATGGATCCAGATATTCGATACATCTAGGTGCCACCAAGATGTACCGTGACCTACAGGAAGTCTATTGGTGGAATGACATGAAGAAAAACATAGCAGAATTTATGGCCAAGTGTCCAAACTGTCAACAAATGAAGGTTGAGCACCAAAGGCCTAGAGGTGTGCTTCAAGATATTAACATTCCTACTTGGAAGTGGGAAGAGATTAATATGGTCTTCATTACAGGTTTACCTCTCTCTCATAGACAGTATGACTCCATTTGGGTTGTTGTGGACAGGTTGACTAAGGCGGCCCATTTTCTACCGGTCAAAACTATTGATTCAGCGGAGGATTATGCTAAGTTGTACATTCGAGATTTAGTTCGGTTGCATGGAGTGCCCTTTTCTATCATTTCAGATAGAGGTACTCAGTTTACCTCTCATTTTTGGAGATCGTTTCAAAAAGGACTTGGTACTTAGGTCAAGCTTAGTACAACATTTCATTCGCAAATAGATGTTAAGGCGGAGCGGACTATTCAGGCTCTCGAGGATATGTTGAGAGCGTGTGCGATTGACTTCAAGGGTAGTTGGGACAATCATTTGTCTCTTATTGAGTTTGCTTATAACAACAGCTACCATTCCAGTATTCAGATGGATCTGTTTGAGGGTCTCTATGGGCGGAGATGTAGATCACCCATTGGTCGGTTTGAAGTTGGTGAAGCTGCGACGATCGGACAGGATTCATTCCATGAGGCCATGGAGAAAGTGCAGCTTATAAGGGACATGTTGAAAACAACTCAAAGTCGCCAAAAGTCCTATGCGGATATGAGGAGGAGGGATCTTGAGTTTGAGGTGGATGATTGGGTGTTTCTGAAGGTGTCTCCCATGAAGGGAGTGATGAGGTTCGGGAAGAAAGGCAAACTCAGTCCCCGCTATGTTGGCCCCTAGCAAATTGTGAAACGGGTCTGTAAGGTTGCATATGAGTTGGAGTTTCCCTCAGAGTTAGCTTCTGTCATCCTGTTTTTCATGTATCTCTCTTAAAGAAGTGTTTAGGCAACCCAACTCTAGTTGTCCCGGTGGATAGCGTTGGTGTGAAAGACGACCTTACTTATGAAGAGGTTCCGGTAGATTATTAAGGGTATTATCATCATTCCTATGCTCTAGGGTCCTATACTATGTTGTTTTACACTATTTTCAGAGTATATTCAGGTAGGTTAAGTCATTACAGGCTATTCCTACTCATGCATGCAAAGTTAGAGAGTTAGAAAGGAGATCAAGCCTAAGTCCATCCAATTCTTCTCAAATTCCTCTTAGGTAATCAAGGAAGTGTAAGAATCCAATTTAGACAGTTATGTAGGGTTATTAATAGGTGATTTCGTTCACACCCATGCCCAATCCCTCTCTATTTCATGAAAATCTAAATGTTGATGTTATGTGGTTTTAATCCAAATGCATGATTTCACTAAGTTTCTATATGAGTATGATCTAAATATGATTCTATTATCGAATTATGATTTATGTGCAAGTTTTATGATGTTTTCAATTCTAAGTCATGTTTTCAAGTTTTATGAATTACAATGCCCATCCATGAGAAGTTTATGAAAGTGAAGATTTATGGTGAATGTTTGCATATGATGAGATATGATTGATGAAAAGCATGTTTTCAGGTTACCCATGTTTATGATCATGTTCTCAAAGGAATCAAGCATTTTCAAGCATGTTAAAGTATTGGGCAAGCCCATATTTTCAAGAATGACTATGATTTCACGAATTAGCTTACCACATGGTTTTGGAAGCCAAGGCTCCCAATTTGTTCAGCTTGTGGTATGGTTTGGCTATGGCTCCTCATGTATGATTCCGATTTTGTATGTATAAGATTATTCATCTTCGTCAATAGACGATGGTCAGCTTCATTGAAAAATGATGGAGAGCATATGCATATTTTTGGGAGTAGTGTCTAGCACCGAGTAGGCTAAGGGTCAGTCAACCCTATGCCTTAGAGCTACGCACCAATGTAGGTATGATCAGATTATTTGGGACCTCCTACCGGAGCTTTCCCCTGCCCCGATTGGGCCTTGAGCTTGATATCGATATCATGGTATTCTTTCTTAGCCTGATAAGGCTTTGGACGGTTCTACCCACTTGAGTGTGACAGTTGGGACCACGTAAGATCTATCGTGGTAATGTTGGTTACATGACGAGTCTCCCATTGTTCCTCATGATTTTAGTTATGCATGTCTAGTTTTCATGATATGAAAGTATGTATATATTTTAAAGAAGGTTTGACCCAATGTTCAGTTTTACTTATGATATTATGATTTCAGCTTTGGGTCATACGATTCATGTATGATGTTAAGTTACGTTCTGGTCATGATTTCAGAAAGTAGCATGCAAGCCCCACTCTCATATTTTTATCTTGATTATGTTTTACATTATGCATGTTTCAAATGATTTTAATTATTTAAGCGGTTTTACTTACCTTGCATACTCGATACATTCCACGTACTGACCGCATACTCTATGCTGTATCGTTTTATGATACAGGCTACGATCTTTAGACTCAGCCCCATCATTAGTCATTTCGGAGATTTGCATTCAGGATCTTTATTGGTGAGTCCTCATCAGTCAAGGGCCCCTTTCTATCCATTCATGTTATGTATTTCAGTTTTTAGTATTTTAGAGTTAGTTGGGGTCTTGACCCATCATCTCATCAGACTAGAGGCTTTTCAGACACAAATGTATTTTCAGCTTTAAACTCGTGTATGGCTCAAATGTTATGTTTGATTATGGTTAGACTTCCGCTATGTTGTTATGTTAAGTCTTCCTATTATTTGATGGAGTTAAATGTATGTTCATGTCATGGGTCAACTTGGAGTCTTTTGGTGCTCCTTGTCCCGTGTTGCTATCCGGGCCCATGCTCGGGTAGTGACACCAAGGAACTAGATTTATCAATCTAGATATCCATGACTTAGATTTTAAAACCTTCAGAAATGTTTCAGATTAACTTTTTTTGAAATCGGCTTTGAATGATAGCAAGCTGACAACTCCAAATATACCTATGTATTGTATTTGAACCTAGAACTCAAGGGCTTTGCAAATTTGAAGACTAAGACTTGCGAATTTGACAACTTGCTAAAAGATGTAGTCGTCTTGTTGGGGAAACTAATTTTCCATGGAGATTTTCCCCCATTATATTGAACCATCAAGGTTATGAAGGTTCAAAATTCAAAAGAAAGAACCCTAGTAGATATAATCTTTATGTGTTGGTTAGGTGAATTTTATCTCATCACCTATCTCTTGAACATCACTTGGAGTGATATATACTCATGAGACTGAACTTAGAATAAAACTCTAAGCTGCCTACGTACCTCGGTGAAGAGGATCAAGTCATTCCGTAGTTCATAAAAAGTGAGTTTAATTTATTTATTTATTTATTTTTTGTTTTGGTGTCCTAACTTTTCCTAGGCCACCTCTTGCGAGGTTTTCAACCTAGCGAACTTCATTTTTTTTGAGCTGTGCACAGTTTATACTCTTGCGAATTGGAAGTAACATGTAGTTTATGCTTATGCCTTAACGGGCGAGCTTCTTTCTCTTCAAGGATAGTATCTCTTCATGAATTTTCCATTGATGGGGCCAATTCACAAACCTTCTGAGTCAACAACTTTGTAAGCTCCATTTGAATATACTTCCTGTACAACATAGGGTCCATCCCATTTAGCAGAGAACTTGCTTCCAGATCGATAAGAAGTAATAATGGGCCTCCTTAAAACGAGGACTTGATCACCCGTTTGGAAGCATCTAAGACGAACCTTCTTATTGAAAGATTGAGATAGGCAGGCTTGATAACATTCCAAGCTTTTTTGAACTTCTCGTCTTTTTTCATCAAGAGCATCCAATCTTCAAGGTGTAATCGAGCATTCTTCTCATCAGTGAGTTGTCACGACCCGAACGAAGGCTCGGATCGCAACACGGTACAAGGATCCTCGAGAGACTCCAAGTTGACCCATGACATAAACATATATCTAACTCGATCAATAAAGTAGAGAAAATAACATAACAAGATTAATGGAAGTCTGAAATAACCATAACATCAGAATACATAATCTGAAGCTGAATGCATCTTTTTTCTGAAAGCCTCTAAACATGATGAGTTGATGGGATAAGACCCTAACTAACTCAGCAAAGCCGAAACTGAAAATACATAGAGAAAGTATGAATAAGTCTAGTCCTCGGGAGATGAGGACTCACCAACAACGTAAGATACTAGCTCTGAAGACTGGCTATGAGCGGGGCTGAGCTTGAGAGTTGGGTCTTGTATCAAGAAACGATACAACATAGAGTATGCAGTTAGTACGTGGAATGTATCGAGTATGCAAGGTACGTAAAACTGCTTAAATAAGTAAAGTCATTTAAAACATGCATATTATAAAATATAATCAAAACAAGAATCTAAGAGTAGGGCTTGCATGCTATTTTCTGAAATCATGATCCAAACATAACCGAACATTATAACTAAATCAAATGACCCAAGGCTGAAATTTGATAATCATAAGTAAAACTGAACATTGGGTCAAACCTGCTTTAGAACATATATGGATATATATCAAGAATGACAAACATGCATAACTGAAATCATGAGGAACAATGGGAGACTTGTCATATAACCGACATACCACGATAGAGTTTATGTGGTCCCAACTATCACACTCAAGTAGGTAGAGCCGTCCAAAGCCTTGTCGGGGCTAGGAACGATACTATGATATCCATATCAAGCTCGTTCCCTAATAGGGCAGGGGATAGCTCTTGAGGGAGGTCCGGAAGTAATATATATATATATAGTATAGACCTACGTTGGCGCGTAGTTTCGAGACTTAGGGTGATCGACCCTCGGCCTACTCGGTGCTAGACACTTCTCCCAAAAATATGCATATGCTCTCCATAGTTTTTCAAAAAAGCTCAACATCATCTATTGACGAAGCTCAATAATCAAAACATCTCAAATCTGAAATTTATATATATATATGAGAAGCTTTAGCTCAAACCATACCACAAGCTGAAAATAATTGGGAGTCTTCGCTCCAAAACCATGTAGTAAGCATAAATTCAGAGATCAAAATCATACTTGAACATGTGGGCATTGACCAATACTTAAACACGCTTGAAAAATACTCAATTCTCTTGAAAACATGATTACACACATGGGTAACTTGAAAATATACTTTTCATCAATCATATCTCATCATACTTAAACATTTATCATAAATCTCAACCTTTATAACTTCTCATGAATGGGCATAATAATTTAATAAAGCTTGAAAGCATAATTTAATTAAAAATATCATAACTTGCCCATAATTCATAACTTGATAATAAAATCACCTTTAAATCATACCCACATAGAAACTTAGTGAAATCATACAATTAGGTTAAAATACCATAAAATCAATACTTATATTTTCATGAAATAGAGAAGGATTGGGCATGGGTTTGAACGAAATCACCCATTCATAACCCTACATACTTTCTTATAGCTATTCTTACCCTCCTTTGATTGCCCAAGAAGAGTTGAAGAAAGTTTAAAGAAAACCTTGAAGAACATGCTTAAACCCCTCCTCAAAATTCTAACCTTGCTTACATGAATGAATAAAGTCTAAAATGAACTTAGCCCCTTTAAAAGTCATCAGCCATAACTCAAAACGATGTAGTTTAGGCCTTAGGACCTTCGGATTTACAGAAAAGCCCTTATTGAATTCGCAGAAAATAACTGTCAGATGGTCCTAATGAGGGACCTAATGACTTGTCATCAAGGGTCACGACTCGTGGCTTGATCCGTGAAGTACACTGCTCATCAGGTCTCCTAGGCTCATAATAGAAGACTTCACAACTCGTCACTGGTGACCACGACTCTTGGTCACCACTCGTTGAGTACACTGCCTCCTTCTTCATTTTTTCCCACTCACCATTTCCCACGACTGACCTAACGAGTCGTGGGGCCTGACCATGACTCTTGGTTATGTACGTGGGGAATCAACTTCCCAAATTACAAACTCACCTATTGAGCCTCACCATGAGTTACATCACGACTCGTGGGCTATTCTAACGGGTCACCTCACGACCCGTTCTGTGACCTGGTGCCAGTTTTAAAATTTTTCCCGTTTTAGCTCTCGGGTCTAATCTTTGGACTTCTGGGGTATAACAATATCTCCCCCTTGGGAACATTCATCCTTGAATGTCGAAAACCACTCAAAAAAGGAAAAAACCGCAATCATCATACACAAAAACTGATCAAAACAAGCTAAAAACTGATGATATGACTAATTCCGATTCAAACTACATGGCTGAACTGAAGTCACAAATCACATATACATCCATACACATAATAGAAACTTGGGCACATTAACTAAACATGAAAACTAAATAGATTCTTAGGTCAAAACTGATACTTCAAGTTGGAACTGAGCCGGTAGAGAATAAATGTGGGTGTCTAGCCATCATATCCGCTTCGGCTTCCCACGTAGCTCCCTCAACATGCTGATTTCTCCATAAAACCTTAATTGAAGCTACTTCATTGTTCCTTAGCCTTCGAACCTAACGATCCAATATTTCCACCGGAACCTCTTCATAGCTAGGCTGTCTCTCACACCAACACTGTCCACCGGGACAACTAGAGCGGGGTCACCCAAACACTTCTTTAAAATCAATACATGGAAAACAGGATGCAGAGAAGCTAATTTTGAGGGCAACTCCAACTCATATGCAACCTTGCCAACCCTTCTCACTATCCGGTAGAGACCAACATAACGAGGCCTGAGTTTTCCTTTCTTTCCAAACCGAATCACTCCCTTCATGGGAGATACCTTCAAAAACACCCAATCATCCACCTCGAATTCTAATGCCCTCCTCATATCGGCATAGGACTTTTGGCGACTCTGAGCTATTTTCAACCTGTCTCGTATGAGCTAAACCTTCTCCATAGCCTCATGGACCGAATCTAGTCCTATCATCGCAGCTTCACCAACTTCAAACCAACCAATGGGCGATCTATATCTCAGCCCATAGAGAGCCTCAAATGGAGCCATTTGAATGTTGGAATGGTAGCTGTTGTTATATGCAAAATCGATTAGAGGAAAATGACCATCCCAACTACTCTTGAAGTCGATCACACATGCTCTCAACATGTCCTTGAGGGTCTGAATTGTCCGCTCCGCTTGACCATCCGTATGCGGGTGAAATGCTGTACTGAGCTTAACCTGAGTACCAAGTCCCTTTTGAAATGATCTCCAGAACTGGGAAGTAAACTGAGTACCTCTATCTGATATGATGGACAAGGGCGCTCCATGCAACCAAAATAACTCCCGAATATACAACTTAGCATAATTCTCCGCTGAATCGATAGTTTTAACCGATAGAAAGAGAGCTGCTTTAATCAATCTGTCCACAACAACCCAAATAGAGTCATATTGTCTACAAGTGCGAGCTAAACCTGTAATGAAGTCCATATTGATTTCTTCCCACTTCCAAGTAGGAATACTTACATCCTGAAGCACACCTCCCAGTTTTTGATGCTCAACCTTCACCTGCTGACAGTTCGGACACTTAGCTATGAATTCTGCTATGTCCTTCTTCATGCCATTCCACCAATAAACTTCGCATAAGTCATAGTACATCTTGGTGGCACCTGGATGGATAGAATACTTGGATCCATGAGCCTCGTGCAACAATCGGCTCCTCAACTAATTAACATCTGGAACACATAAGCGACCCTGGTACTGAAGTACACCATCTCCCCCTTTGGAGAAGACTTCTACCTTCTAATTCTGAATGACTTCCTTTAGTTTTACCAAAATCTAACTCCTTGTCTTGTCTAGCTTTGACCTCGGGCATCAAGGAAGATTCTGATTCATCCCGAACCATGACACCACCATCTGTGGAGTTAACAAGGTGAACTCCTAAACACATTAAACATTCAAATCCACCCAAAGTTCATCCGAAATCCTTTGGACACAAATAAATATGCAATTCAATTGTAAAACACCTTCTAGACCTGTTGGAATCATAAAATCACCGATATAAGGTCATTTGGATCGAAAGTTGACTGTGATCCCACATAACTTCCTTAAAGCTCCTGACTCAACCAAAGGTTCAAATCATTCCCGAATCACCTCGGGACCTATGCAACTACCCAACTAAGTCACAACTCACCATCCAAAACTATTAGAGCTTTCACAACCAAAATTCGAGCTTGTTATCCTGAAATGTTGAATTTGGTCAAACCTCTCAACCTCGACATTCCAAAAATCGAGAATCTTATCTAATCTTCATTGGATCATCTCGGGAATTATGTCATCCACCTTTGAAAATCATGAATAACAAAATAAAGATATGGAAAGGTTCAACCTAGGCAAACGGATAGAAAATCACAAAACGACCAGGTAGGTTGTTACACTTCCAGGCTTGGCTAATACCCGCGCTTCCTGAACTTCTATACACCTTACACTTATGGCAGGGGTAGGGAGTTATCCTGAATGTACACCTCTTAAACATCATTTCCATTGCGGGGAACATCCATAGGGCTTAGAGTAAGGAAATCATGAGCACGAATCATTCAAGAAACCTAAGATGGGCATATACCTAGTATAGCACGATCTTGTGAGTCGATAAGGCAAACCTTAAAGACTGAGTTCATAGAGCTGAGCATGCTGAGATACATGAGTCCAGATATGTAACAAAGGTCATGACATGAAGCTGAACAAGTAATATTTGGATCGCTGACTGACGGAATTACATATCATCTTAGGGTTTTGAACATAAGCATGAGTTGAGCGTAGCATCAAGCGAAACATAAGTGAAAAATCTAAACGGGGATGGATTGACTACCCCCCCCCCCCAAATTCTATTCATCGAACTTCCTTACTAGAAAACTCAAGACCTAACTTGGCCTTTCATGTACCATTTCCCTACCTTCCACGAGATAAATTTCATACTAAAACACACAAAGGGATCTTGTACCTCGTACAGTAGTTCTTGGAACTAGAAATCATGGTAGGTTTGATATGAAGACTTATAACATACCTGGGACTGCATCTGAGGTTGACTGCCTCTTTCTCTTGGTAACCTGTTCTGCTGAGACGGATGATCTGCTGGAGTTGTTGATCTGGTGGTTGGCGCACTAGCTCTACCCTTGCCCTGCTTAGCCGATGGGCAATTCCTGCATATGTGTCCGGGCTTCCCATACCCTTAACAAATATCCAAACCAACCAAGCACTCTCCCGAGTGTTTTCTACTACATTTCAGGCATGCTGACCGACTAGATAGGGCTGCTAGAGGGTGGCCGGGGCACGACCTCTTTGACCGCCTCACTTGGCTGAAGCAATTTTTGTGTTTATGACCGGTCTGGCCACAATAGAAGCAAACATTTGAACCTTCCAAGAACTTTCCTAAATGGTTCTTCCCGCACCGCTCACAAATTGGGTAAGTAATCTCCCTCACCCGGGGATTGTATCCCCGAACTTGAGCTAAAGACCTCTGACAGGGTTGAGAGCGACTTCCATTACTCGACCCTTGCTGGGAACTCTCAAGTTTTTCGATCCTAGGCCTTTTGTTCCCCCTTTCTTCCCCCTTACGCTCCCCACCCATATTCTAATCACCAAACTTAGACGGGCTCCTCTTCCTGAGTTCTTGAACCCCAGTAGCTGTCACCTCTTTGATAGGGTTCACTGGTGCGATAGTCTATTGGTTAGTTTGGGTGATCGTGGCCCGTATCAACACCCTGAGGGTGGCCTTGAGTTCTGCATCCATAACTTGCATGGGATCCATTAGAGTTGGTGGGGCTGACTCCCATTGTAGTTCTGAGAAGACATGTTTCTGCACACGTGTATGGCATGAATTAGAAGGATAGAGAGACATTTCAACGCACGACATAGATCATGAAAGAAGGGAACATTTTCTAAATGTATCGTAGCCTCTTCATCATAAGCATGGCACGCTTCACACCCATGAAAAAGACTCCACTTAACGCGGCTTTCAAACACCCTAGGACACTTCAAAACCTATTGCTCTGATACCATATTTGTCACGACCCGAACGGAGGCCCGGATCGCAGCACGAGACAAGGAGCCCCCAGAGACTCCAAGTCGACCCATGGAATATGAATACATCTAACTCGATCAATAAAGTAGATAAAATAACATAAAAAGATTAACGGAAGTCTGAAATAACCATAACGTTAGAATACATAATCTGAAGCTGAATGCATCTTTTGTCTGAAAAGCCTCTAAACATGATGAGTTGATGGAACAAGACCCCAACTAACTCAATAAAGCCAAAACTAAAAATACATAGAGAAAGTATGAATAAGTCTAGTCCTGGGGTGATGAGGACTCACCAACAACGTAAGATACTAGCTTTGAAGACTGGCTATGAGTGGGGCTGAACCTGAGAGCCGGGTTCTGTATCATGAAACCAGAAGATCACATGAGTGGGCCGAACTCGAGCCATCTGGACAAGATGAGTGGGGCTGAACCTGAGAGCCGGGTTCTGTATCATGAAACCATACAACATAGAGTATGCGGTCAGTACGTGCAATGTACTAAGTATGCAAGGTAAGTAAAACCGCTTAAATAAGTAAATTCATTTAAAACATGCATATTATAAAATATAATCAAAACAAGAATCTGAGAGTAGGGCTTGCATGCTATTTTCTGAAATCATGATCCAAACATAACCGAACATTATAACTAAATCAAATGACCCAAGGCTGAAATCTGATAATCATAAGTAAAACCGAACATTGGGTCCAACCTAATTTAGAACATATATAGATATATATCAAGAATGACAAACATGCATAACTGAAATCATGAGGAACAATGGGAGACTTGTCATATAACCGAAATACCACGATAGAGGTTACATGGTCCCAACTATCACACTTAAGTGGGTAGAGCCATTTAAAGCCTTGTCGGGGCAAGGAATGATACCATGATATCTATATCAAGCTCATGGCCCAATAGGGCAGGGGATAGCTCTCGAGGGAGGTCCCAAATTTATATATATATATAGTATAAACCTACGTTGTCGCGTAGTTCTGAGGCATAGGGTGATCGACCCTTGGCCTACTCGATGCTAGACACTACTCCCAAAAACATGCATATGCTCTCCATCATTTTTCAACGAATCTAAACATAGTATATTGACGAAGATCAATAATCAAAACATCTCAAATCTGAAATTTATATATATATGAGAAGCTTTAGCTCAAACCATACCACAAGCTTAAAATAATTGGGAGTGTTCGCTCCAAAATTATGTGGTAAGCTTAAATTCGGGAGATCAAAATCATACTTGAACATGTGGGCATTTCCCAATACTTAAACATGCTTGAAGAAAACTCAATTCGCTTGAAAACATGATTACACGCATGAGTAACTTGAAAACATAATTTTTATCAATCATATCTCATCATACTTAAACATTTATCATAAATCTCAACCTTCATAACTTCTCCTGAATGGGCATAGTAATTTAATAAATCTTGAAAGCATAATTTAATTAAAAATATCATAAAACTTGCCCATAATTCATAACTTGATAGTAAAATCACCTTTAAATCATACCCATATAGAAACTTAGTGAAATCATGCAATCGAATAAAACCTCATAGAATCAATATTTATATTTTCATAAAATAGAGAAGGATTGGGCATGAGTGTGAATTAAATCACCCATTCATAACCTTACGTACCTGCTTATAGCTGATTCTTACCCTCCTCTGATTGCCCTAGAAGAATTGAAGAAATTTTGAAGAAAACCTTGAAGAACAAGCTTAAACCCCTCCTCAAAATTCTAACCTTGCATGCATGAATGAATAAGGCCTAAAATGAACTTAGACCCTTTAAAAGTCATCAACCATAATTTAGAATGTCTTAGTTTAGGCCTTAGGACCTTAGTATTTACGAAAAAGCCCTTACTGCATTCGCAGAAAATAACTGCCAGGTGGTCCCAACAAGGGACCTAACGACTCGTCGTCAAGGGTCATGACTCGTGGCTTGATCCATGAAGTACACTGCTCATCAGGTCTTCTGGGCTCATAATGGAAGACTTCACGACTCATCACTAGTGACCACGACTCATGGTCACCACTCGTCCAGTACACTGCCTCCTTCATCACTTTTTCCCACTCACCACTTCCCACGATTGACCTAACGAGTCGTGGAGCCTGACCATGACTCGTGGTTATGTCCATGGTGAATCAACTTCCCAAATTACAAACTCACCTCTTGAGCCTCACTATGAGTCACATCATGACTCGTGGGCTGTTCCAACGGGTCACCTCACAACCCGTTCTGTGACCTGATGCTAGTTTTAAAAATTTCCTCGTTTTAGCTCCCAGGTCTGATCTTTGGGCTTCTGAGGTATAACATGAGTCCTTCTTGAATAGCAAGTCACAATGATGGAATTTGACTCTTAAGTGGAAGGATTGCTTCAACTCCATAAATAAGTGAATAAGGAGTCAGTTGCATTGGTGTGTGATATGTGGTCCTGTATACCTAAAGATCTTCTTCCATTCTCTCATGCCAATCTCACTTAGATGTGGAGATGAATTTCTTCAACAAGTTGCAAACTACCTTGTTAAATGTTTCAACAAGACCATTGACAGCATCATAATACATAGAAGAATTGTGTTGCTTGAAGCCAAAAAGGTCACATATTTTAGTCATCAACTTGTTTCTAAATGGTTTATCATTTTCTATCAATATATATCGAGGTATGCCAAAATGACAGATAATATTGACTCAGATGAAGTTTCCTACATTCTCCTTTTTTACTTGCTTAAGAGATACAACTTTGGACCATTTCAAGAAGTAATCAGTTGCATCCAGAATGTACAAATGTCCACTAGAAGACTTTGGAATGGTCCAACAACATCCAAACCCCAAGCTTCAAATGATCATTAAGCAACAGTCGGGTGCAATTCTTCTGGAGGTTGATGTAGAAATTTTCATGGAATTGGCAAGCTTTATACCTTTGGGCATAATCCAAGCAATCTTTCACCATAGTATGCTAATAATATCGCATCCTTTTTATATGAAAATGAAGTTTTTCCCCAGATTTATGCGCTCCACATACTCCAGAATGTGCTTCTTGCATAGCCTGAACAATTCATTCATTCTCAATCAACGTAAGAGCACTCCATCATATGATCATTTATAGTGTGTATTCTTATAATAAAGAAAGAGAGGGGCTCATCGTTGGATTTCTGTCTTCCTTCAGAGATCCTTTGGCAATATTGATAACACTCAAACCACACCTCCTTACGAAGTATGAAGCGGACGTTGTCAATAAAGAACCCAACTAGAGGTTGGGGTCGATCCCACAGGGAATATGGAAGGATGTAGAAGAACGCTAGTGCTTAATCTTTTTACTTAATTATTTCCTAAGAGGGGGAATTTGTAAAAGTAATAAGTAACAATGTTGAGAAATTGTTTGTTGTTTCCAAATTAATACAACTAACTATGGTAAGTGTTCCCCGTGACTTCATAACCACAAGGCGTTTTATACTAGTGATCTATTCCGGTACTTAGCATGCAATATTGGTAAGTTAAGTTCACCTAAATGGTTGGTCCCCTATCTAGATGATTTTCACCACGCAACTTGGTCCGTCTACGGGTGTACTTTAGTTGACCCTTACCCTTAATATCGGATTAGCTATCCCTGGAAAAGTTCAAGCTATTAGATGAGGGTTGGTAGTCTCAAATATCCGTTGTTAATCCCTTTTCCCACTCACTACCTCCTTGATCCGGTAAGTAAGAATAAGGCAAGTTCTAACGTTTGCAACCGTTAAAAATCAATTAAAACGAAGAAAGAAACAATACATGAATAAACTCCGTTCAAGAATCACTAATTATTTTACCTATGTGTGTTAATTTGTCATGGTTCCCACAACCCTAGTTGTGGTGATTTTAGCTTGATTATTGCAACAATAAAGAAGAACAATTCAACAATCGTCTCGAAGTTCCAAATGTAAGACACCAAACTTGTATCTAAAAACTTGAGACTTAAAACTCTAATCCTACTTGAAGACTTTTGAACTTGAAACTTGATCTAAAGATTGATACTTAATTTAAAGCTTGATAGCTATTACATGAAAATAAAGGGTATTTATAGTAGTTAGATGCTTTCCTCATTCCTTGATGAATTTGGCTTCGGATTTAATTTTCCTTTTCCTAGTTGAAGTAGGAAATCCACTTTTTTCCCATTTTGGAAGCCTTGTCGCGTCGCACCTTCCTTTGCCGCGTCCTCCATGGATTTAATTTGGGATTTAGCTCCTTTTCCTAATTAAAAATGGACTCCAAGTCGTCAGTGGTCACATACTAAGTAACGACTCGTTAGGACCTCAAACGAGTCTTGATCAGTCAAGCACAGTCGTTCTCAGCATTAGGCCTAGTCATGGCAATGGGTCACCTAATGACTCGTTAGTACTGGGCACGAGTCCTTAGGTCCCTCGTGGCCATGGATCATCACATCCTCCAATGGACTTGACAGATGCTCACAATGTCTAATGACGAATCGTCACTTCACATGACGACTCGTTATGTCACTCGTTACCTTCACTGGACACTTCTTCAAATTTTATCCTCACAATCCTCACTTTATTCCATTTTCTTCAAATTCATTCCAAAGCATCAAATACACCAAAATCCATCGATTTTAGACCTAAAAGCATCTAATAATGTGCGTTAGCTATTTTCACAAATATATAACATAAACCCATGCAAACACACATAATTTGTCCTCAAAACATAGCAAAGTATGGGAAAAATTATGTCTAT
>JACEIK010002599.1:52975-63427 GCA_018107945.1 Datura stramonium
CCGTACAATTTACATGAGAATGTACACACATTATTAGACAAACAAGGAAAAAGCTATACATTTGAGTATCGATTTGGCATATAAATATGCCCCTTATCAGGAGATACCTTCAAGAACACCAGATAATCAACTTCAAACTCAAGTTCTGTCCTCCTCACATCTGCATAGGACTTTTGACGACTCTGAGCTATTTTCAACCTTTCCCTTATAAGTTGAACTTTTTCCATAGCCTCAAACTGAATTTGTCCCTATCAACGTGGCTTCGCCTACCTCAAACCAACCAATAGGAGACCTATACCTCTGCCCATAAAGAGCCTCAAACAGAGCCATCTGAATGCTGGAGTGATAGCTATTGTTATATGCAAACTTGCTAAGAGGCAAATGATCATCCCAACTACCTTTGAAGTCAATCACACATGCTCTCAACATATCCTCAAGAGCCTGAATGGTCCGCTTAGCCTAACCATCTGTCTACGCGTGAAACGTTGTGATAAGCTTGACTTGAGTGCCATGTCCCATCTGAAATGACTTCCAAAATTGTGAGGTGAACTGAGTACCTCTATCTGATATGATGGATAAGGGAAGTCAATGTAGCCGAACTAACTCCCGAATGTACAATTTAGCATAATACTCCACTAATTCGGTAGTTTTAACCAGTAGAAAATGAGATGCTTTCGAAAACCTATCCATAACCACTCAAATAGAGTCATACTGTCGATGTGTACCCTATGATGAAGTCCATATTGATCTTTTCCCACTTACAAGTGGGGATACTGATGTCTTGTAGCACGCCTTCAGGTCATTGATGCTCAAATTTCACTTATTGACAATTCAGACACTTAGCTACAAACTCTGCTATGTCATTCTTCATGCCATTCCACCAATAGACTTCCCATAGATCACAATACATCTTGGTGGAATCTGGATGTATAGAATATCGGGAACATGAGCCTCATGCAAATGATCCTGATATCGAAGTACTCCATCTCCCTCTTGGGAGAAGACCTCTACCTTCTGATTTTGAACCGCTTCCTTCAACTTTACCAAAATAGGATCCTCATCTTGTCTGGCCTTGACCTCAGTCACCAAAGAGGATTCGAAACCATTCTGAATAATGACACCACCATTCATTGAATCAACAAGGTAAACTCCTAATCGTGCAAGCCGATGCACATCCTTCGCCAACTCTTTTGTCCCATCTTCCACATAAGAAACACTCTCCATGGATAGCCTGCTAAGAGCATCCTCCACCATATTGGCCTTGTTCTGATGATAGAGGACACTTATGTCATAGTCTTTGAGAAGCTCTAACCATCTCCGTTGTCACAAATTTAGGTCCTTTTGAGTAAACACATACTGAAGGCTCTTATGGTCTGTGAACACATCTACATGCACCCCATACAAATAGTGCCTCCGAATATTGAATGCAAACACCACTTCTGCCAATTCTAGGTCATGCGTCGGATAATTTTTCTCATGAGTCTTAAGATGTCTGGAGGAATATGAAATGACTTTACCATGCTGCATCAACACACCACCAAGACCAACCCTAAAGGTATCATAATATACCACAAATCTATTTGTACCCTCAAGTATGATCAATATTGGAGTTGAAGTGAGTCGAGTCTTTAGCTCCTGAAAACTCTTCTCACAGGTATTTGACCACTGAAATTTAACTTTCTTCTGGGTCAATTTAGTCAACGGTTCCTCAATGGATGAAAATCCTTCAACAAACCTTCTGTAGTAGCCAGCTAAACCCAAGAAACCCCTGATATCCAAAGGATTAACTGGTCTAGGCCAATTCTTTACAACTTCCATCTTTTGGAGTCCACTTGTACACCCTCACTTGACACCACATGGCCCAAAAATACAATTGAGTTCAGCCAAAACTCACACTTGATGAATTTAGCAAACAACTACCTATCCTTAAGAGTCTGTAGCACAATGCTCAAATGAGTGGCATGCTCCTCCTCGCTCCGAGAGTATATGACATTATCATCTATGAAGACAATCACAAACATATCCAAGTATGGATTGAACACCCTATTCATCAAATCCATAAAAGCTATAGGAGCATTCGTTAGTCCAAAAGATATAACTACAAACTCATAGTGACCATACCGAGTCCTGAAGGCTGTCTTTGGAATGTCAATTTCCCTAACTTTGAGCTGATGATATCCGGATCTGAGGTGTATCTTTTAGAAACACTTAGCACCCTGAAGTTGGTCAAATAATTCATCAATTCTAGGGAGGGGATACTTGTTCTTGATTGTAACTTTTTTCAACTGTCGGTAATCAATGCACATACGAAGAGATCCATCCTTTTTCTGAAAAAAGAGAACTGGTGCACCCCACGGGGAGTTGCTAGATCTGATGAATCCTTTATCTAGAAGATTCTTTAACTGCTCTTTCAATTCCTTTAGCTCAACTGGAGCTATTATGTATGGAGGAATAGATATAGGCTGCATAACAAGAAGAAGGTCGATACCAAAGTCAATCTCCCGCTCGGGAGGGACTCCTGGTAGATCATCTGGGAAAACCTCTGGATACTTACACACAATAGGAAATACTGAAGAGTCGGAGTCTCGGATGTAGCATCCTTAACCCAAACTAGATGGTACACGCAATCCTTAGAAATCATCATTCTGGCCTTAAGGTAGGAAACTAAGTGACCTACAGGCATAGCTGAACTACCCTTCCATTCTAGGACTGGCTCACCCGAAAATCAAAATTCTACCGCGCGAGTTCTACAATTTACTGAGGCATAACATGCATGTAGCCAATCCATGCCAAAGATAACATCAAAATGTATCATGTATAACTCTACTAAATCTGCTGAGGTGACTTTCTGAAGGTCTGTGACAGGGAAATTCCTGTATACCTATCAAGCCATAATTGAGTCACCCACTGGAGTAGAGACTGAGAAGGGTTCTGATAGGATTTCGAGATTGACTCTGAAACTACTAGCAACATAGGGAGTCACAAAAGATAAGGTAGCCCCTGGATCTAAAAATGCATAAACATCAATATGAAATACTCATAACATACCAGTGACCACATCTGGAGAGACCTCTTTCTCCTGACGAGATGAGAAGACATAAAATATATTCTGACGCTGACCACCACTTGCACTAGTAAACGCATCCTACTGAGCTGAGCGTGCTGGTGGAGCTGCTGAACTGGAAGCTGGGTCACGACCTATACCATGGCCTTGCTTGGCTGCTAGATAGTCTCTGAGCATGTGGTTGCGCTTCTTGAATCCAAACATGCCTCTGAACCGGCTAAGCACTCTCGGTGTTCTCCTGCCACACTTGCTGCAAACTGGAACTCTAGGCTCTCCTAACCTACTCCCCTCACCTTTGGAGCCTGATATCCTTCCCCTTTGCTCACGTTGAGATCTAGATGGTACACTAGATGATGACGGTACTGGAGCTGATGGTCTCTAATGAGATTTCTGATGATGCCCACCACTAGGCCTCTGCTAGGAAAACCCAACACTATTCATCCTGGCCCTCTTGGCCTCTCTCTCCTTATCCTTCATCTGATCCACGTCCATTTGCTGGGCGTATATAACCAACTGATTGAAGTCTAAGTCACTGTTCAACATCGCCGTCCTACACTCCTTGACCAGCGAGTTGGACACTCCATATACAAATCTATTCATATGGGCCTTCTGGTCTGCCACCATCTTCGGAGCATACTTAGACACCCGGACAAACTCCAAGGCGTACTCTTGAACCGTCATATCATTTTGCTTCAAATTGACGAACTCTGCCGCCTTTGTTCCTTAACTGCCCAGGGAAGAATCTGTCTAAGAAAGTTTTCATGAACTCATCCCAGCTCATGGGAACTGTGCCTACTGCTTTACCATCTCTCCACTGAGGGTACCAAATATAAGCAACCCCCTTCAGTTGATAGGAGGCTAAGTCTACGCTCTCTTCTCCTGTCACCCCCATAATCTGGGTGATCTTCTGTATCACCTCTAGAAACTCATATGGGTCCTCATCCATTCTCGACCTAAGGAACTCAGGGGGATTCATGTTGAGGAAATCCCAAACTTGAGCTGCCGTTGCGCTCCCATTTTGTGGGACATGGGCCACTGCCTTCTGGTTGACCTGAGCGATCAAAGGTTGGGTCAACATTTGAAAAGCTGCCCTAAACTCAGCATGAGAGACCATCTCGGGCAGTGGACTCGTTGGGGCTGGTGGGGCTTGCTGTTGCTCATCTCTATTACTATTCTCATGGCCATTTCCATTCTCGTTCCTTCTCCCATTAACTCGGCGTGGAGGCATGATTTTTCAAATGCGTACAACACAGGTTAGAAGGATAAAGATGTACTTCATCGCACGACATAAATCATGAAACAAGGGAAAATTCCTAAAACATTTCGTAGCCTCTTCACACCCATAAAAAAGATTCTACTTAACGTGGCTTTCAGACACCCTAGTATACATTGAACCTTTCCTCTGATACCAAGTTTGTCACGACTCGAATATAGGCCCAGATCTAGACACGGAACCTAGAACCATAAATGACTCCAAGTCAACCCATGGCATGAACATGATAACTAAACCTCAACATACAAAAAGCGAAAAAACTAAATTCTAAAATAGCAAAATTCTGAATAGTAAAGCATCTAACCAACAGAAATATCAAAACACTGAATCTGAAGCTAAATATATAACTCTATGTCTGAAAAGCCTCTAACATATTGATGAACTGATGGGACAACATCCCAACTAGCTCACTAGAATTCTGAAACTAAAAATAACAACACTCGACTAACTGAAGGTCCTCAAAGGACGATGACTCACCAACAAAGCTATTTGGGATAAACTCTGGAGACTGGCTAGCTGCGGGACTGAGTCTGAACGTCTGAGCCTGTATCATGAAATGATACAATATAGAGTATGCGGTCAGTACTTGAAATGTATTGAGTATGCAAGGTAAGTAAAATATGCTTAGTAAAACGTTAGTTGAAATCATGCATATAAAATCAAAAGATCATGAGAGTAAGTACTACATGCTGGTATCTAAAAACATGAATAATCATAAACTGAATCTCATATCTGAATTAAATGACCCAGATTTGAAAATAGAATTATATGGCTTGCCATAACTGAAATCATAAGTAAAAACTAGTAACATGATCATCGGTCAAACTTGCTCAAAACATAATATCATAAGTCATAAACATGCATAATTGAAATCATGCGGAATACTGGGAGACTCATCTTAACCGACACCATCATGATAAAGCTTATGTGATGCCCCACTAACTTGCTCAAGTGGAAAGAGTCATCCTAAGCCTTTCTAGGCAAAGAACGATGGAGGTGTGATATCACGATACACCCTTGGATGGGAAAACGCTCTCTTGAGAGGTCCCAAAAGTATACCTACATTGGCGCATAGTTTATAAGACTGGGGAACCTTGGAACCCTAAGCCTACTCGATGCTAGACACTACTCCCAGAAACATATATATAGCTCATGAGGAGATCTTGGGAGTCTTGACTCCAAAACATCTCAAAATATAGTTTGAACCTGAATAGTGGGGAGTCTTGACTCCAAAACTTGAGATAACTGAACTTATTAGCCTTGGCTAAATCATGAAATCATGCTTAGCTTGAGTGGGCTTGCCCAAATCTTAACATCATGTTTGCATGTGGTAGACATCATAAGTAAAATCATAATTACCTTCATGGGTAAATCATAAACATTCTATCATGTTAAACATCTTACCATACTTAGAAGCATAGATCATAAACTCGACTTTTCATGAAACTTGCATAATTGGGTATCATGTTCTTAAAATTCAAAATCATGAATTGTAATCAAAATAGGTATAAACCTGCCCATAAATCTTAAAACATCATTTGAAACATGAAGGGAATTGAACCATGAATTAAAGATAGAGAATTTCACAAACTTGGGTTAAAACCCCATAGAATCATACACTTGAATTTATGAACTTGAGAGGGGATTTGGGCATGAGAGTGAAGGGAAACTCTCATTCATGACACTATATATCTGGATAAGCTGAATCTACACCCTTCCTTGCAAGCCCAAGAGATTTAGGGAATAACTTGGAGAATTCTTAGACTTGATGTTCAATGGAACCCTCTAAACTTGCATGCATGGACAGAATGATTTAGACTAGACTAAACATAAAACCTTCCTAATAGAGCTTAAGACAATGCAGTTTAGGGTTTAGTAGCTTAGGAATTATGAAAACATCTCACTAATTTCGCAATAAAAATCACTTTGTCAGTCCCAATGAGGGACATCACGGGTCATGAAGTGGAGGGACGACATGTGATGATTACCCCTGACCTCCACTAGAATTCCAACCTTCAACTCCACCATACTGACCATGATTCACCTAACGAGTCATGAAGTGACACCACGACTTGTGACTCCACCCGTGAAGACCCCCAGACCATGACTCATCACTGGCCTTGCACCCTCCTCACGAGCCACTATGAGTCATTCTATGACTTGTGCAAATTTCTTTTGGCCTTCTCCGCTAAGCCCTTGGGTCTGATCTTAAGCACTTTCGGGGTATTACATACTGATACTGAACATTCTAAAGCATTAAATTTTCGTTCATGCATCTATACTCACATTCATAATTTGAGTAAAAATATCATAATAATACAACATTCATATTTGAGTTCTAAAAATCATGCAAGTTTTATTCAAATATCATACTAAGGATCAGGGTTAAGAAAGCAATCTGTATGAATAAAACTAAGTCATGAATTTCAACTAGGAATGATCATGTAAATTCAGATAATATCAAGATTTTAAGAATTTTTTAATTGATCGAAAACTCTAGCTTCAAATCTGCTATAGGGCTAGAATTTAGAAAGTTTTATGAAAATAGTTTGGGACACATGGGGGAAAGGAAACCCTTGTTAAAATCCCACATTCCTAAAGGAGGATCTTGAGACTTGGCTTGGAAGATCTGAGAAAAGATGGATGCCCTAACTCTTGCTTAGAACTTGTGGTCTGAGTTTCTTACAGTGAGTTTTTGTGTGTTTTGGTATGAAGAGAGAGGGTTATCTAATCCCCTAAATCCCCTTCTAAATATTCCCAATACGACATAGTTTAGGAGTTAGGATTTTAGAGTTTTACAAAAATACCCTTGGAACTGTTATTAAAAATCCTGCCTGTCAGGTGGTATGACTCAACCTACGAGTCATACCAGGATCATATGATCCGTACTTGCATCTGTGGATAGAGGCCCTGCTCTACACCATTCTCTGATTTTTTTTCCACAGAAGTCTACCACGATCCGTGAGATCTTACTAGGGGTCTTACTATAGTTCGTAGTTTCCTCAAAGCCTTTTGAAAATTCCTATAAAACTCAAATCACGACTGGATGGTATGCTCTGTACCCGCCTACCATGAGTCGTACCTTGGCTCGTGGTTTTCCCAGAAATTCCTGACCTCTTCTCTGAACTTTTCCACGATTGATCAGTACGATTCGTACCATGGTGGTACGAATTATGACATGTGATCGAGTTTCTCCTAGCCACCCATGCTATTTTCCCTGACCCTTCTATTATGAGTCCTGGTACGACTCGTACCACTATCCTACGAGTCGTACTGTGACTCATACTGAGGCCTTTTTTCCAATTTTCTGCATGATCATATTCTCAGTCTGAAGGCTAGTCCTAGGGATTTCTAGGGTGTTACAAACTTTCTTTCTCATCCTCTAGAAATATTTTTCCTTTGGGGGCTAAGTCCATGACCTTTGAAACACTTTTCAATGGGATGACCCATCAATCAATAGCATTTGCAGTAATTTGGATCATTAGTCCTCCTAGATTCATCTGGCCTATTTATTTCAGGTAGGTCAAAGAGTTTCAACACAAGAAGTTCTTCAAAATTGCTGGAACATTTGAGTCCAATAATGGATACTCTTTCGCTTGAATTTCCTTCAAAGTTAACTTTCAACCGACGTTATTTTGAAAAGATACAGTCTTTATATCCTGTTTCTTGCTTAGCTTTGTGATGACCTTCAGTGGTGGGGCATTAAAATTCATTGACTCTTTATTCTCAGACTTCGGTGCAAACTTGCCCCCTTTCTTTACTTCTAGCTTGTATTTCCCCTTGCGAGGCTCATAAATAGACGGTCCTTGATTTTCGCTTGAGGACATACTTAACTCCATATCATCAGCACGTGTAGCTAATTCTTCAAAAGACTTAGGCTTGACGCCTTGTAGGATATAAAGAAGTCTCCAATGTATCCCTTGGATACACATTTCTATCCCAGAAGCTTCGCTGAGTCTATCTTTGCAATGTAGGGTTGCATTCCTCCATCAATTGATGAAATCAATGATAGGTTCACCCTTCCACAGACGCATACTTGTGAGTTCAATCATAATCATGGTACGACTTGTGCTATAATAATGATTGAGAAATTCATGTTCAAGTTGCTCCCAATCTCCATAAGTTCCAGCATTATTACAAGTTTCAACAAAATGTGCGACATGTTGCTTTGGACTTTCTTTACTATCAAATTGTTGAATTTTTGGAGGTTGATAACCTGTAGGCATCTTCAAGCTATCAATTCTAACAGTGTATGGCTTCGAATATGTGAGGGAACACTTGGCAGCAACATCATAATTGTCTTTGATAGTTCCCATAATAAATTCCTTCAATTGATGAATTGGAATCAATCCTTCGGCAGATACTTGCAGTTCATCAACAACATGCACTTGCTTCATTAATGAATCCCCTTTGCCTTGTACCATAGGAAGCTTCCGAGTTGCGTGACTTGAATCCCCCTCCATCACACTTTCAACTCTATCAGTTAACTTGACAATGCAATTATCCTAATCTTGCACATATTTTGTTAAGCCTTCAATTGCCTTTGTCAAGGTTGCAAGTTGTTCTTCGACAGTTGAGGTGTTAGTCACCATTGCTTGGATAGCCATTTTAGATGATAGAGCAAAGCATAGATTCTCCCTTGAATTGAACTTTGAGTGAAATAGGTCACGTGGAGTAATCAGAAAAGATCTGGTGATTGAAATATCATCATCGCTTTGAATGGTGGAATTCTTAATCTTACATTGGATAATTCGAGCCAATGTATTTTCAACTATCTTGGTGATATCATCCCCTTATTTCAATTCACTCGGAAAAGATCTTTCCCCCTTTGAGGATCTAAGATCCAAGATAGGAACTGATGCAGATGGTACTTGAAGTGCTTGTTGTCCCAGCAAGTTTTCTTTGTTCCTAGTGATGGGCCCCACACTTCCCATAGTGACATCTAGTATGTTCTCCACCTCAGAGGAAAACTTGGAATCGGTAGCCTTAGCAGCAACAGATGTAGAGTCAACTTTCTTAGATTCCATTTTTTGTGTTCTTGAAGCTTAGTGCTTAATATGGAGAGATGAGAGGTAGAGATGGTCCCACTGGGCGTGCTAGAATTTGTAGACGACAAATTTGAGTCGAGAAAAATAATAATCAGGAAAAGAAAATTGTGCAACCAAATATAGTATTTGATTTCAAGTAAGATGAGTGTTACAATCTCTATATAATCCTCTAATTCTCCCAACAATAATATGAACTATGTTGGATTTGGATTTGATTTGAATCAAGGGATTAAGTAGCTTGATCTTGAATCTTCATCTTTGAATTATCTTTCACGAACGAGTAACTTGATCTTGATCGCCTTGATATTTGCTTTCGTTCTTGACCTTGATCTTGTACCTAATTGCTTGAGCTTGTAGCTTGGACTTGTAGCTTGTAGAGAATTTGCAGTCTTTGATCCATGAGCTCTCTTCTTGCTCTTGTTCTTAATTTTTCCTTCTTTGTGAGTTATGAGGACCCCTATTTATAGTTGTAGGGGTAATGCCATTGTGTGATTTGATTGGTCAGTTTGAACTAACCAATCATATTCCTGGTGACAAACTTCAATTTGATTGGACAGAACCTGTCACCTATACACTTGGCATGATTTTAGTGGCTCATTATTTTGACTTGGATTTCACCTTATTTGACACGTGGTATGATTTTACTGGCTCATTTATTTGGCTTGGATTTCCACCTCATTTGACACGTGGCATGATTTTACTGGATCATTTATTTGACTTGGATTGCCACCTCATTTGACACGTGAAATGATTTTACTGGCTTATTTATTTTTCTTGGATTTCCACCTCATTTGACACGTGGCCTGATTTACTTGCTCATTTATTTGACTTGGATTGCCGCCTCATTTGACACATGGCATGATTTTAGTGTATCATTTATTTGACTTGGTGTGACACATCATTTGACACGTGGCACCTATTTGGGCCTCTAGAATGATGACATCTTAGGCTCAGTAAAGTGGGTTCATCGTTTGTTGTCCAATTTGATGGACTAACCCAATGAAATTGGATCATTAATTAAATCCGCATCTATTGGACTCAAATAATTAATTTAATTATATTAATCC
>JACEIK010002599.1:83369-96149 GCA_018107945.1 Datura stramonium
ATCACGCTATTCCCATCCTCATTCCCATCCTCGTGGTTTTATCTTAAATACATACTAATATTTTTAGGATAATATATTTTACTTACATATCGAACACACATAAAAAAAAAAATTACTTATATTTTCTTCATACCGAACACACTTTGAGACTATAATTCTAAAAATGAATACCAAAAGTTATTAGCACGCAACTAGTTCATAATGTAAAATTTTCCTAATTATAAGGTCTTCAATCAACTTGAGACTATAATTCTAATGTTGTTTATTTTATTTTATTTTTTTGCTCTTCTTCTGGACATATCAACACATCTTAATCAATTCCCTACTATATTTTTAATCAACTTGTCAACTTTATTCGATATTCGAGCTCATTTTAATCATTTATCGATTTGAATTTTTCTCCTAATTCATTTTTATGCGCTGCATCTTTTAATTGATAAAAATTCCACGTAACATGACGTGGTATACTCAAATTAATATTAATATGTTGCAAAGCGAATTATTATTATATTAATTAATTGTACGTCATGAATATTGACAAATACTGCTAATACTGGTTAGCATAATACAATATTAGTTGTCTTAATCAAGAGGTGATACCACTAAAACATCATTATGGTGGAATATATAGAAGGTTTATATTAATGGAAATTAAGTTTAACTTTTCTTGAAAATAAACTCATGGCTTCATTGCTTAAAATTTTACGAAACACATTTTTTTTGGGTTCGAAACTTAATTAATCTATCGTTATTTTATGTCGGTATATTATTTGAATATTGAAATAACACTTGTCTTTGCTAAATAAAGAAATTAATGACATGCGTCATTTTCGTTTAATGAAAAACAATTAGTCTCAATATAAACTTGTGGTTTACATATGATTTGAAAATACAATCAACCATTTTTAACTTACAGCAAAATGGTTAAAATTAATATTATGCAAAATTAAAAAAAAAAAAAATTATTTCTGATACCACGTAAAATAAAAATGAAAAATATTTAAAAACAACTAGCTCATGTGAAAATTGATTTTTTTTCATCATATCAACACATCTTAGTCAATTCACTAGTCGATGGTAGTTGCAAGACTAATTATTTGGTCGAATTTTGCATATTTTTCCTCGATTCGAAAGAAATCTATTATATCTTTTAATTTAATTATTCGAATTTAGAAAGTCCAATTAAACAACCTAACTTATATTTCAAATCCGTTGAAAATCGAATTATTATATATTAATTCTACGTTATGAATTGATTGACAAATAATGCAAAGTATTGGTAAGTGTAATATGTCTGTTTTTAGTTGTCTTAATCAAGATGTATTACCACTAAACCATTCTTATCGTGGAATATATATGAGGTTTATTTCAAGGTACCGTCCCAAGGGTAAGATATGTGTACATGTTACTGTTTTTAAATTTTGTTTGTGCTATTATATTGAGTTTGTTGTTATTGTACGTAGCGGTCGATTTAGAATTTTTATTAAGGGAGTTCGAAAAATAAAATATAGTTTCTAGAACCTCGAGGTGAATTTTGAATCCCCTAACCACTAAACCAACCTTTAGGGTAATTTAATATATAGTTGATAAGAAGAGACGTGCTAATACGGCTTATTAGTAATGTTGGTATTAGTTACGCTGATATCAGTTATGTTTAGATTATTTATTATGTATTGTTTGGTTTGGTGAATTAAGAATAACATGCATTGCATAATTTCTTTTAAAAATATTTATTTACAAAAATACTCTCCACAAATACTGAGAAAAGGATGTGGAAAAGATTTTGAGGGCAATTGTGTCTTTAATCATGATAATACATGCATTAAAAATGTTTTCATTGCTAATACCGTGGTTTGCCATGTGTCAGTTATACATAACATAATACCAAATAGAACATTAGTTATACATAGGTTGAAAAAGTAAATCAAATAAGATATTAGTAATACACAAATCTAATACATGCATTACGTTTTCTCATGCATCCTTGCTGGTTTGAGAAGAGTTATTCATGTATTAAAACTTACGTAACATTATACATTATTTGGTTATAAAAAAAAAATCTCTACATAAAATCTAGCAAAAGTTATACAATGTTTGATTAGTTTATTCTCTTTCCACACATAGAACATAGCTTGCTAATACATTGTTTGGTTCGTGTTTTTTTGCCTACATAACTAATACTTAAATAAGTTACGAGAGAATCTATATATTGTTTTATGTAGGATAAAAGATGAAATAATTAACTTTGACATAATTAAATCCTGCATAACTGATATCTACATAACTAATCCTCATATAATTATTAATATATACATAACGAATTACTATATTATTAATATCCGTATAACTTTAACAAATTACCAAACGACCCCTATTGTTTCCATACATCTTATGTAAGTTGAGAGGTCCAATAGTCAACCTAGCTCCATAACTAGAAATCTATTTGCAATGGGAAGTTCAGAAGAATATATATAACCTAAGAATAAAAAGTTCAACTACTCATCTAAATCCGTGAGTAGTGTCTGGCTAAAGTTATAATCTCTCCGTTTTAATTAATTAATTTATTTTTTTTAGTTTATTTAAAATAAAATAAAAATCGATAACTTTTTAATTTTAATTTTTCGATACTATATTTAACATCACAAGATTGAAGAACATTTTATTACATTTTACATTATTAGGAACAAACAATTATCATTATACCAAAAGCGATAACTGATAAAAATGTGCAACTTTATTTCTTAACTAAGCCCACCAAGCAAGCGTCATGTTTGATTACGACTCCGATCTGCGCCTCCCAGCCCCCTGATGAGCTTTTTCATAGACAAGATGTTGGTATTACCCAACATACATATCTTTAGTTTATGATTAAAACCATAGATTCGAAAGTCTTACTTACTTTTCTTAAATTTCGTGTCGAATCAAAATCGGACAAACAAAATATAATGAAGGGAATAATTAAGAAAAATTTCTGCTATAATATTTCTTTCTTAATTAATCACGGGTTATGTTCATTTTTCAACGGATTATTTTGTAATGGAAATATGGGTCATCGGATTCTATTTTAAGAAAGAGGTAAATAAATATATACAAGGTGCCGAAAGCAACAACAAGGACCGCATAGCGCAGTGGATTAGCGCGTCTGACTTCGGATCAGAAGGTCGTGGGTTCGACTCCCACTGTGGTCGTTTTATTTTTATTTTTAATTTAATTTTACTTTTACAGTTCTAATATTGGAAATAAAATAATAATAATCTAGGCTCTAAATTAAATAATACAGCAATAAATTGAAACCAACATCTTTTTCGATGATTTAACGCTCAAAACCAAAATAATAACAACATATTCAATATAATCGCACGATGAATATAGAGGTGTGCATGCTATGATATGGTACTGTATTTAAAATTTTAGCTCAGTAATTTAGATTTTCGATTTTTAAAATATTATATCAATATCGTATCAAACTAATTCTGTATAGTTTTGTATTTTAAAATTTGATTTCGGCAGTTTTTCATATGATAAATTGGTAACCATTGTTTGTTCAACTTCGATTTATATAAAAAAAATAATAAAGAATTATGACTTTGTCTTTTTAAAAAATGCCTCAATTATATTATACCAATACCTTATACATGTAGAAATATATATGAAAAAAAAAGTACAAGCAACTTACCTTGTCAATCAATTTACTAAAAAAGAACATTTCAATCAAGATATAGTAATCAAAGTTTCAACGTCTAAACATTTACTTTTGTACTAATACTAGATTGTATATTTGTTAGTATTATAATAATATATATGAATTTTTATGTAATTATATAATACGTTACAGTATTCAGATTCAATATGTTATTTTATAAATACTGACTATCACAACAAAGATTAAAAAAAAAAAGGAAGTTAAAATGTATACCATACACCATGTCAACAACAACAACATACTCAGTCTAATCCTACAAAGTTAGAACCGAGAAGGATAGGGTGTACACATACCTTATCTCTACCTCAAAGGTAGAGAGACTATTTCTAGTAAACTCTCGCTCCAGAAAAAACAGTCCAAAGTAATTTCCAAAAAAAAATTACAAAAAATAACAGATAATAACAAAAACAACAAATACCATATATCATACCACCATAAGTCCATAATTTCAAAATCACTATATTAAAAATTTAGTTCGATATCAACCCTTTCATGCCAACTCCTAACAACATACACAAACATTATTCTCATCTGATAAAAAATACAGAGATTATTTCAAATATACCCTCCACTTAAAGTTTTACTATAATAAATCATTATTAAAGCCTCGAAGCTTAACATAAAGCAAGGCTTTTTCTCACATTTTTTTTTTAAATATTTTTTTTGTTTTATTATTTTGTCTTTGGGAAGAAGCAAAGGGTTTTTGATGGTTTCCACTTCCTTTTTAAAAATTAAAAAAAAGAATAAAAATTGATAGCTAACTTAAAACACAATCAAGAATAAATGATCTTTAATTATGTTTTGGTACACCATAAATGATCGTTAATGCCAAATCGCTTGTGGTCCAAAATGGCGCATTTTGGGAAAAAAGAAAAAAAAAACTCTAATCTATATTTTTATAAAATTTTGTCGGTAATATTACTTTTATCTATAGTTAAACTTCGTTGTAACAATAGTGTTTGTCTAAAAATTTCATGAATTATTATAATGAAGTGTTGTTGTATATGTATATTGAGTCATTTGACGTTTATATCTCATTTAAACTGTTATGAATTGAAGTACACTAAAACAAACAGTTTAGTGATTTTGTTTACTAAGAAAAGGAATGTATCTATTAACCAATTTAATTAAAAAAGTTAGAAAGAGTATGAATGTAAAACTAAGAAACACCAGTAGTCTTTCATCGTGAAGTTATGACCATAATAAATGGACATTATTTAAATTAATTTTTTTTCTTTTAGATATTCGTAATTGAAATTTACTATATGCACCACATTAGTGATGATTGCCACGAATATTTTTAATATTTTTTTATACTTAATATGTCTCTTACGAAATATTATTACACGAGAGTGTGGTTGTTATAGATTGTTAATTTTATAAGAAGTGTACCATTATAATGAATGTCACTGCTGTTATAGATCGAATGTTATTATAGAGAAATAACATATAATATGAAAAATCGATTCTGAAGAAAACCGTTATAACAAAATGATATTATAATGAATGACTGTTATAAAACTTAACTATATAATTAAGATGTATATATACAAACTTAATCCTTAACACGAGGTATTGAGTCTAACTCATGAGAATTAAATTGCTTTTGATAGTAAAATGCTTTATCTCAAAACTAGGACTTTCAATTTAAATTAGTCGAGCCCCAAAGTAGATATGAACCACTGGGCCGGAAACAAAAACAACTCATCTTTCCTAATTGGGCCTACAGATGAATTGGACTTAAATCCAGGTGGGAGCCCAGTCTATTTAAGCTATTGCTCTTTCTTTGTCACTCATGAATGATCACTGAACCATCAAATGCTACAAAAGCAGAGGTACTTGTTGCTTCTTCTCTGCTGCATCATTTTCATGTTCTTACATTAATGATCAAACAATTCTTTTTCCTTAAAACACACAAAAGTAATACAATACACAACTTCAGTTACAAATCTCAAATCCCCTTTTATCTGTTTTTTTTCCTATATGATCAACCCATTTTCCTGTAGATCATTCTTGATTTGAAAAAAGAAAAGGAAGAAAAGTTACAAAGGAGCAAGCTATGAAATTGCACAAACAGTCAAGCAGAAGAGATGAGGAATTACCCAATACCCAAATGAACCCACCATACTCACCAAAGACCCTGAAACACCCAACCAGATCTCTTCCCAGATCCATCAACTATCTCCTCAAAGAACAAAGGCTTTTGTTCATTCTTGTTGGTATTCTCATTGGGTCCACTTTCTTCATCATTCAACCCAGTCTTTCTCACCTTAGCACATCTTCTGAACCACGTTCTTCAATACCCAGATCATATAATGCCTTGAACCATGAATCTTTGTCAACTGTGTCTTCATATACTGATGTTCTTCCAGTCAAAGGTTTCAACTTTGGAGTGGATAGGGCAAGTGGGACAGGGAGGGTGCCAGTTGGGGTTGGGAGGAAAAGGATGAGGATTGTGGTGACTGGTGGTGCTGGATTTGTGGGGAGTCATTTAGTGGATAAGCTTATCAAGAGAGGTGATGATGTTATTGTGATTGATAACTTCTTTACTGGGAGGAAAGAAAATGTGAAGCATCATTTTGGGAATCCAAGATTTGAGCTCATTAGGCATGATGTTGTTGAGCCCATTTTGTTGGAAGTGGATCAGATTTACCACTTGGCTTGCCCTGCTTCTCCTGTTCACTACAAGTATAATCCTGTCAAAACTATTATATCCTTTTTTCTAAATCATTTCTTGTCTTGTTGTTCAGAAACATCAGATTTATGTCCAAACATCTCTTTTATTTTTTGTGTATGTGCCTACATGATACTTAGCTCAATCTTATTGAAATGAGTGTTCTTTGATTTGTTATTGAATTTGTATAATCCTGTCAGAGCTGTTATATCAATTTCTAGATCATGTGTTCGCTTATTGTTTTTAGATTCATTGGTTTTGTGTATATATACCTTTTCTGGTTTCGTGCTTGTTTGTGCTAAGTTGCTCATGAGTTAACTGCTATGGAAATGAGAGTTCTTTGATTACTTTTGTTGAATTTTGGACGCATTTGAGATCCTGAACTGTGATTACAAGACAAATGTGATGGGCACCCTTAACATGTTGGGACTTGCCAAGAGAATTGGTGCAAGGTTCTTGCTCACTAGTACAAGTGAGGTTTATGGTGATCCACTTGAGCATCCTCAAAAGGAAACGTATTGGGGTCATGTGAATCCAATAGGTGTGCAACAACTAACAAATCCTGTTGTTTTATTTTTTTGTTTTTTGAAATAACAAAAGTTATCTTCAGCTGATTTTAATGATGTTTGAGCGTCTTGAAACACCTAGGTGTTAGGAGCTGCTATGATGAGGGAAAACGTACTGCTGAAACTTTGACTATGGATTATCATCGCGGTGCAGGTGTCGAGGTAATGAAGATTTGCCTTTTTACAGATATATATAACATGTGAGCTGAATGCTTATGTACAATTCAACAGGCTCTTTGATTCGGAAGTTTTTAATATTCTGTGCAAAATTATCTACTTAGTTGGGTGCTTTAAAAACTAAATGCAGCATCTTTTGCCTGAAGTACTAAGTGAAAATGCACTTTGAATTACTTTTCTTCTTTGACCTAGGAAGATCAGTTGGGTGCTTTTTGTGCCTTATAGAGAACTCTTTACTGATGTGTCATCTTCTTATGCTGATGGATGCCTAGAGTAGGGTGAAAATTTTGGTGATCTGGACCCTTGAATTGTAGAATGCATGTTATTGTCTCCTCTATACCTCTATTCTTTAGGCTTTTATGCCCACAAAGCATAATAACAACCAGGTTCTAGATACTAGTGGTTGTGTATACCTATAATGAGGAGATTCAGTGAGCCTTTTATTCTGTCGCAAGGTCTGAACTTAGAATTTGGGGAGCAGGAGGAGTAGTAAGCCTCTCTACCTTTGAGGTAGTGGTAAGGTATGCGTACATTCTACCCTCCCCAGACCTCACTTGGTGGGATTTCACTGGGTTGTTGTTGTTGAGAAGTTATTTAATTCCCCGCTTGAGATTGAACAGAAACATTCTTGAAATATAGAAATCAATGGCAAGTGACAGAAGATAATTATATGGTGTAAAATTTTCTATGATGAATGGTACTTTTCTAAATGATAAGTTCAAGTTGGAGGGAAGTAATAAGTACAGGTAAAATGGCATATCCTAAAACTAGGAAGCTGCCTACATGTAGTTCAGAATTATATGTTAACATGTGATATGCTTGCTAGCATTTATGGTATAAAATCAAGGTGTATATCTATCCATCCAAATTAATTGTTATTATTACCTTTTTACTGTTTCTCTAGGAAAATTTGGAAAGTTCAACTTGAAACCTATTTTTTTGCTACTTCTTGATTTTGAGCAGTTGAACAAACTCCAAAATATTATGATGATGAGAGAGCGCAGAATATAGGCAACAAAGTAGCAAGCCATTTCTTTATTTTCAATAAGATTCAGTCTGAAATTAAATTCTGTATTTTGCTTTCCCTCTTTCCACTTGCAAAAATCAAATGGAGTCTCAGTGGGATAGTAAGTGGTAATACTGAAAAACTTGCATGGATTACCTAGATTTTTACAGCTCTGAATCTTCGTACGCAGGTGCGCATTGCTCGGATTTTCAATACATATGGACCTCGTATGTGTCTAGATGATGGACGTGTTGTCAGCAACTTTGTTGCCCAGGTTTGTTCTCTCAGCTAGTAATATCATTAGTGTATCCTGAGCTTGCCTTTTAAAGTCCTTTCATATTTATTATATTCTAAACCCATGTTTGCAGGCCATTCGCAAGCAACCAATGACAGTATATGGTGATGGAAAGCAAACACGAAGCTTTCAATATGTCTCTGATCTGGTACTTCATCTTAATGAGTTCTTTTCCCCATTCCCTATCGCTGCTTAGTATGTTATCGTTTTTCTTATGTTTACAAGGACATCATATGGCATTGGATGATATTGGTTGAATGTGGTCAAGGGTGGCTATAGTAGAAGGTACTAGTTGTTTCAAGTGAATTGGATCACTTGTGGTAGGGATGGTAGTGAAACTTGACTTGAGTTCTCGGAGACGTAAATATATGTTACCTATGTTCTGAACATCGTAGGAAAAGCTTCGACCATTGAGATGACAAAAAACTATAGAAGTTGTAGTTAGAGATATGAACAACATTTTTAAGTTCTCCTAAATGAATGCTTCTTTTTTGTTCTGCTATCTTTTGCATCACGGTATTACAAAGTGAAATTCTAAAATTGGGGAAGAAGTTACATTTTTGAAGTTCTCTTCTTCAAAATTTTAAGTTCATAGATAGGAAAAATGTTTAGCTAAAATTTGAAAGATGTATGCTTAATGAGCTATCAAAATAAAAAAGATGTATACTTAGTGATTACAAAAAAAGAAAAAAAGAGATTTGAAAGATGTATCCTCTCTCATATGCCAAATTGACTACCTAGTTTGACTTTTATGAATATTAAGAAAAGAAAAGAAAAACTTTAAATTGCTTAGTCCTCAGGCCCCAGCACATGATGTGAGGGTTAGGCGCACGTCACGGTTCCAAACCTTGCCACAGACACAAGATTGCATAATGTCCTATATAGTGATGGAAAGAAAAACACAGATTCCAATACTGTTCCACATTTGGAGCATAAGGGCATGTATTTATGAAGATTCTTAGACTACCAATTGCTTTAAGATTTTATACTGGATGCTAAATTTTTTCACAAAAGTTCCCAGTTTTTGTCATTCCTACTATATTGCCGGAATTAGATTTTTGAATTAAAATTTTACCTGTCAAAGGTGGTTGTGATTAGCTACGATAGACACTATGTTGTCCCACTGAATGCTCTGTTCACGCACACATTTGCAAGTTAAAAGATGAGGATTATCTCCTGCTGGTCTAAGAGCCTGCTTGGATGGGCTTATAACTTATGACTTATAAGTTTAACGTTTATACTAATGTTTATAGAGTCTAGATACTCGTAAGATAGAGCTTCTTTGTATTGAGTTTTGCACATATTTCAGATAATTAACTATGTTTTGATGAAAGGTTGACGGATTGGTGGCCCTCATGGAGGGTGAGCATATTGGCCCTTTCAACTTGGGAAACCCAGGTGAATTCACCATGTTGGAGCTTGCTGGGGTAAGTCATGGTTATTTATTCATGTGTTACATGTCTACAGATATGTTCGGGACTATTTGTATGGTCAATTTGTGGTGATTGTTGCTCATTGAGAAATAAAAAGTTAGTTATCTCCTACGTGTAGTTATAAAAAGAATATCTCCGTGTCACTCACATTCTTCATAAACAGTTTCAACCTGTTGAATACTCGTATTTATTTTCATAGTTGTTGCTCAACAATAAGATGAAAATCTTAGTTAGAAGAGTGAATCTTGTCTCAATTTTTGTTCTAATTTTTGAAGTATTAAATTTGCGCTATTTAATGCAATCATCTTTTTTATTGCAATTGTTATACAATACATGAGGCTGTACTGTACTACATACGAATGCTTATTGAAGATATATACCGTATGACACCCAAAAATGTGGCGTAATTTCAGTGAAGTGAGCGCAAACCTTGATGACCAAGGTTCATATCTTAGCAGAGTCGGAAAACATTGAGCGATTTCTTCCCATTTGCCTAAGCTTTGGTAGCTGAGTTACTCAGTGTATGTACTGGTGAGAGGTAGAAGGTAACTTGGTGAAATTGTCGAGGTGTGCATAAACTGGCCAGACACCACGATTGTTTGGAAAAAAAAGATGTCTTCTGAAATATATTAACTAAATGAGCAAATAGATGACTCTTCAAATAAAATTATAGTTGATGCAATGTCTAATGTCAAAAATCAAGTTGTTTCTACTTGCTAAAGCAAAAAATGATCAAATTGTTAATAGCTGGTACTTCATGTAGTTATCTTAGACCATGAAATTTCTCAACATCTAATCAACTTATATATCTATCTTTTGAGTGCTAACATATGTTTATGAAACAGGTGGTCAAAGAAGTGATTGATCCCAGTGCCAGTATCGAGTTCAGAGCCAACACCGCGGATGATCCTCACAAGAGGAAACCAGATATCAGCAAAGCAAAGGAGCTACTAAACTGGGAACCAAAAGTATCGTTGCGAGAAGGGCTTCCCCTCATGGTTAATGATTTCCGCGATCGCATCTTGAATGAAGATGAAGGTAAAGGGAACTAAACAAGGTACACCTACAAAAAAATAATAGCATGTATAGCGCGAAACTTTAGTTTACTGTTTATTACACTCAAAAGTTGATACGCATTCTCTTTTTCCGTCATTTTTTTTTTGTATTTTCGTTGTAATACCAGACGATGAGCCATATCTATAGCCTCATATGTTTTCTTTTCCATTTGAATTTTTTCTTCCAATCCACTTCCTGTAATTCCAGCAATGTTTGGATTTGATTTCTATTTTGGGCAACTGCCTATGATGTTTTAAAGAAAGTGTTTTTGTTATGATGATCAATAGTTGATGTTCTCCAACTCTCCATATTTTTTTCTCTGAACACTCTTGTGGTTCTCTAACAACTTGTTTGGATGGTTGGTACCTATTGTATTATATCATATTGTTATTTTAAGTGCAATATTTTGATCGTTATTTAGATTTTATTATATATCGTATTGTTAAATTTGTTGTTATATAGCGATGAAACGTATCATTTTTCTTCTCAGTGACCTATAAATATTCATATAAATTTTTGATTTCATGGTCTTTTCTCCCTTTTCCAACGGAAATATTTTGCTATCGTTGTGACCCAGGAATATATAGCTTTGCAAAATAGTCGTTGCTGATTTACACGGGATTAATCCAAATTTTAATGCTACTCGAGTTAACTAGTGATATTTTTGGCTACTGGATGCAAGTCTTCTCTCTTAATCCAAATATTTTGCTTTATTATTTTGTAACACGTTATAAGCACTAGATTCTACCGTCTCAAAATTTGAAGGCTAAGGTATTATATATTTTTTCCCTCTTCCTTTTAATATGGTTAATCTTACGAAACTTGAGTTCGTTGAAATCCATTTGAATGCAATGAATTTTGGAGACGCCATTAAAAATGAAAATAAAGAATCAAACCAAAATCGTGTTGAGGCTATGATATTATTGCGTCATCATCTTGATGAAATTCTGAAAATTGAATATCTCATGATTAAGGATTCGCTTATTTTGTGAAATAGCCTGAAAGAAAGGTATGACCACCTGAAGATGGTCATCCACCCAAAGGCACGATATGATTGGATGTATCTGAGGTATCAAAATTATAAATCTATTCATGAGTACAACTCTGCCATGTTTCAGAATTGATTTTCAGATGAAATTATATGAAGAGACTATTAATAATGTTGAGGTTCTTGGCGCCCATACTAAAATATTAACTAAGCAAGAAAAAACACATAACTCACTAAAATTTGAACTTAACTTGAACTTGCCCTGCCCTGTTTAACATTTTTTACGATTTTGCCCTGCCAAGAAAATATCAGTATTTTCGTTTTTTGACAACAAAGTGATTTTATCATATTAATTTAYAAGAGCTTATTTGGTTAAACTTATAAGTTGGTCAAACTAATTTATAAGCAGTTTTTAATTTTTTGAAGTGTTTGACTAAATCAAGAAGTGGTTAAAAAAAGTTAAAAGGTGTTTTTAATAAGCTGAAAAACAAAAGTTCGTGAAACTCAACTTTTTAATTTTTGACTTATAAGTCATTATGTTTGACCAATAAATTTACTTTTTTATCCTCATATTATTTTTTTAATTCCAAAATTACCCTTTACCCTCAAGGAAATAAAAAATCTAGATTTTCTCTTTCTCTTTTTGGAATGGCCGCATCTTGCACTTCTTCTTAGTGCGCCGAAAATCTCTCTTCTTCTCCGCTTCTTCTCTTCGTCTAGAACTTTATTTATAACTAACTCGTTCCTAGTTTAAAAACGAAAACATACAATTAATTTGTTAATTTTTTTAAACAAAGCAAAAACACTCAAATCTTTGACAAAATTTTATTTTTTTGTGCATATTAGAAAAAATAATAAAAAATCTAAAAAAAATTAATTGAG
>JACEIK010002599.1:113278-127817 GCA_018107945.1 Datura stramonium
ATTGGAGGTCGTTTATATAAATTTATGTTATAGAACTGCTGTTAATTTTTGAAAGTACGATTCTTTCTTTTAAAATAAGATAACCAGGATCTTAATTTAGAAGAATTTAGAAGAAGAATAAAAATTAAATATGATTAAATCATCATTTAGAGAAATGGCTAAAACGGAAAATTTTGACACCAACTTAATAATTTATAATAATTTATCGAATCTTATAAAATTTCAAAAATAGTAAGTATTTTCTTTATGAAAGAAAGTATTCACTTTTATTATACCCTTTTCTAGTAGAGTTGTCTACCAACAATTTTATTTTAATTTCAACTACCAATATTCCATTTTAATTTCAATAAATAAAAATCTCACGCAATTCAAAATTAATTAATTAAATAAATCACATTTAAAAAATTAATTAGACTATTGAAGACAGTTAAATAAGAATTCAATTTATGTGCATCAACTTATAAACTAACTTCAAACATAATAATTTTCTGTCTTCAATTGGTTAAATATTTCAATTGTTGATTATCAAGAAGTTATAATTGATCAAAGAATTAATTAGACACCTATATATATCATTAGTTTTATATTTTGAAATGAATTTTTTTTTTTATCAGTTAATTGAAGAGAAAATAAAGTATTTCATTCAACTAATATGTATATATACATGTCTTGTGATACGGCTCTTAAGGACTTAACTTATATACAATGACCATATAAAAAGAAAGTTAACAAATTTCATCATTAAAAAATTATTATAAAAATGTGAGTAGTTATAAAAATAGTAATATTAATTAAAATCGATGATTTTCACTGAGAAATTGATCGTGAGGTCATGCTAATTTCATATGAATTCATACTTAGAAGTACGTCATGAGCATGACTCAGAAATGACACCGAATATAAAATAAAGACGGCGCCGATTAAACACTCGAAGCAACTACTTATGATTTAGGCTCCTTAAAATTCACTGAGAATTTGATCGTGAGATCATGCTAATTTCATATAATTCATACTTAGAAGTACGTCATGAGCATGACTCAGAAATGGCATCGAATATAAAATAATAAAGACGGCGCCGATTCAACAGTCGAAGCGATTACTTATGATTTAGGCTCCATAAAATTCACTCCTGTGCCTCAGAACTACGCGCTGATGTAGGTATGATAAGATATTCGGGATAAAATTCACTCGAGAATTTGATTGTGAGATCATGCTAATTTCATATAATCTTATACTTAGAAGTACGCTGCGAGCATGGCCTTAAATGGCATCGAATATAAAATACAAAGAGGGCGCTTCGATCTCAACAAATGGGTTGATTACTTATGATTTAGACTCATACCCACCGAGAATTTAATCGTGAGATCATGCCACTTCATATAAATTCGTACTTTGAAGTACGTCAGAGCATGACTCAAAAATGACATCGAATATAAAAGCACAAAGACAGCACCGATTTAACACTGAAATAATTACTTATGATTTAGGCTTCAAAAAATTAGAGGCACTAAAAATTTCCCCTATCATTAATCATTAAATTTAATATTTAATTTTTGTATTTTAATTAAATTACATGTTTTTTTTGTTTTTTTAAAAAATTTTAAAATATCACGTTTTTATTAGCTTTATACATAATATCTTGTTTATATTATCCTCTGGACTATAACTTTCAAGTGCTAACCTCCGTAAATTTTACTAGAACATGTATAATGAAAATGTCCTTTTTTATATAGTTAGACTTTCTATAGTTTTGAAAGTACGATATGCATCTGTTCTAAATGACTTTTAATTCGAGGTTAAATTCATGTCCCCCTCCATTTTTATATATTTTTTTTTTTAATAAACATAGTAGAGGCCAAGTCAAACAACATCGCATCTCAACAAGTTAAAAAAAAAAAAAAACTTCAAATAAAAAATTTAACATATAAAAGCTTAAGAATTATCGATCTTACTATAAAATTTAGCTTTATATCACCAATTTTATTGAATTATCTCTAAATAAAAAATCATCAAAATATTTTGTAATTAGTAAAAAAAACAAACCTTAAATTAGATTTATCAATCGCAAATTTAAAATTAGAGAAATCAACTAATCACTCAACTGTTACATCACTACATTTATTTCATTTTTGTAGTCATAAATTGAACTCCCCAACTTCCTAGGCTATACCAAGAAGTCAAGTCAAAATAGAATTATTCTTTGAATGTTTACATGATATCTTCCAACAGAAAAGAAGGTCAATAAATAATGTACACACACTTTTCTTCAACTATATATATAAACAACATAGCTGGTTCACGATAAAAAACGCATTCTTCTACGCAATTTTTAAGTATCAAAATATTATTCTGCGATACGATGAACAAACAAAAGAGTCTTCTTCTCTTTTTGTTCTTCGCAACTCTTTGCTATTCTTCGAGTCATGCAGCTACTCATAGAAAGATATTAGAACTCACGTCTCAGAAAAGATCTATAAATAGTGTTTTTGATCACATGCTACCAAAATTTGTCCCTTTAGCTCCATCTGCTCCGTCTTGCAAAACAAGTCCCGGTACGCCTCCGTCTACCTCGTGTCCGCAACCTCCTCCGCCAGTGATTTCCGCTGCATTGCCGCCTAATGCACCACCTATGAGGACGGCCGATCCGTCGGAATTATATGTGTAGTGGAGCTGGTGTTTTAATTACTAAGTTGTATGTGCATTTTTAAATTGAATGTATAACAGCTTTGTTAAGGGACCAAAAAGGCATCAAGCATAAAAATAATTTCACATGGCTTCTTGATTTGTGATCTCTTCGTTCCATTTTAATTGTTAGGTATATTAAAAAATAGAAATTCAAGAAATAATTGACTGTGTTTTTTCAACTCTACCCTTAGTACTTAAAGTCATTCTAAAATGTAAAAAGAATGATTATTGTATGTTTCCAAAAAAATTAATAGGGTTATATTAGTCAAATTACCATCCCTATTAATTTTTTCTTAATGGGTATGCAAATCTTATCCTATCAATTAAAATGGAACAGAGGGGAGTAGTATATAAATACTATGAAAGTTCTCTGCAGTTTATGTTGGCATGATAGCATAATATATAAACACACACTCAATGTTGATATTCACCAGATAAGTAAGCATTTCAGCTTTAAGAGCGTACATCTGAATACTTTAACTTTATCTCAACTGACAACTAAATACTCCAACTCATCCTCATTGTATCTCATATAGACCAAACATTAACGTAACACATAAATTTTGGAGGTATCCACATGATCATTTTGAAAGTTGAAGTGTTCAACTGTCACATGAGTGGTTTAAATGTGCATACTCAAAGCGAAAGTATTTATTTGCTAATTGAGGCCAAATTTAAATATCTGTTTATATATTACGTCTTTTTATATCCATAACCTATGCTTTTTCAAATGTTTTACCCATTATAATAATTTCTCTATTTTCCAATTTACTACCCTCAATCCATATTATATGTCTTCTACCGTTTACACACCCCTTTTAAGACATATTTTATTTTATTTTATTGAAAAAAATTTAGATCTATATTATATAGGCATAAAGTATAAATAAACATTTGAAAAAAAAAAACAATAGTGTTTTCACATGAAAAAATCATGAAATTTTTTATTATTTCAATAAAAAACTATTTCTCATCATGCATTTCTGAGTGAACAAGTTCGGTGAAAAATGAGTGAAAAAATCATGTCTTATAACACAAATTTTTCATTGATTTGCGACAAAAAATCTCTACTTCTAGTAGAGTGAAATACTTCAATTTTCAATATGCTACATTGTGTCAATTGCACACTCCAACTTACAAAATGATTATCTAAATATCTCCAAAATTTATGTCACACCAGAGTCAATGTCCACTAGAACAGGGTTTTGGCACATAAACATTTAATATTTCAATATGCATTTTAACAAAATCATAGCTAAGCTCTAAAGTTGCAACAAATGAAACAAAACTTTTGCATCCCCTCGGCTTCACTTGAACCAATTATACACTTTACTCACAAGAACAGAGTAAATAGACTATATAAACGATGAGCGCGATACCATGTCAGTCATCTGCTAAAGAATGGAACCGATGAAAAAGATCTCTATTTGCGGTATCTGTGGAGAATAAAGCCTCACATTTTCACGATTCCCGGGGCCTCTTCATTGTATACAACTAAAAGAATAACTCAACCAAACTGCAGAAACGAGGACCAAACTGTAGAGACGAAACAAGAACATGGCAAGAAAGACCACCAAGTGTTGTGATTTACCAACCAAGGTATCTCGAAACTGCAGAATCGCCATAAAGATTTCTTCGTGCGAATCAGTTATAGCTTCTATTCTACAGTGTCTTCTTTTTTGTGGCTTTATCCTTACTTTTACCACCCTTCTTTTTCTGCACATCCCCGCGTTTGTGGTCCTGCGCTCTTTCATGGGGATTTACCTCCTCGAATTTGATTGGCTTTATGATAACACCACTCCTCTTCTTCACCTGTAAAGAATTATAACATGAGCAAGCAAACACCTAAACCGCCACCAAATTGTAGTCCCAAACACAAACTTCCTTCCCCCAAAACAGAAAAGGCCAACAAAAGAGAACCCTTTATACTCGAAAAATACAAGTAAAGGGCCAAGAAGAAGGGATAACTTCAATGCAATTGGATTCTAAAATTTCAGATACAGGCCTAGCCTCTTCTTTTTTAATACTAGTTTAAGGAGGCCCATGCTAAGTCCGGGTCCAAACTCAAAATATAAAAGTAATGGTTAAAGAAGTATAATTTGGTTTCAAAAGATGTCGAGTAATTAATTCTTGAAGACATTTGATACACTCAGGGCTAATCTACTAAAAGACAAGATCTAATATAAATTCTAAAAATGCAGAGAAAAAGATCACAAAAAATGACTTGTGCATGCATACGAAGGAAGTTAAGAATTTAGAATTAAAATATGTTTCCGAAAAGAAAACTTAACCATGAAAAATATTTTAGTTGTTTTCAAATACTTTATACGAATTATTTTTTCGTATTAAAGAATTAGTGGTAGATAAAATAAATACTTCAAAAAAACACAAGTAAGAATAACAATCTCATGACATAACTAAAATTATAAAAATTGTATTTCAAATATATAAAAGAAATTTTAGGCATTTAGCACTTTTAACTTTCATTATCGATGAAATTATTACTTCAAACTCATTTTATGCTTATCAAAGAACTCATGTATGATTCTAAATTTTAATAAATACTTCTATTTTTACTTATATTAGCAAAGACCCACGTTTTCATCTTCAATAATCATCTAAACAAAAAAATATAAATATATATTTGCACCAGATGTTTACACCAAATCACTTTAAGTCAAAAATTAAGGTTAGGATATGTATTAATTAACTATGGATAGCAATAATGATATAACTTAAAACATGTGTCATCATGTATTTTTGGGTTCAGTGCAAATATAGTGTGCGTGTAAATTTTTGGGCAAATAAACCTAATAGTTTTACAAGGATATCTAATAAATGATAATTCAAGTAAATCAATAAAATAAAATAAAAATTAAAACTATACCTAAAAATGATTTAGGACAGATCATATGATCTCTTAAAAGAAGCAAAACTTTAAAGGTTTAAACAAAACACAAGAAGAATACCGACATGAATCGGTATTCTTCTTGTGTTTTGTTTAAACCTTTAAAGTTTTGATGTACGACATGAAAATATGATGTAAGACATGTTTAAATGTATGGTAAGACCTAATAAATGCCCAATTAGAAACAAAAATTTGGCTTCAAAATTAGCTGAATTCACCAAAATGCACAAGGACAAACAATGTAAAATATAACCTAATAAGGGGCAGAAGTAATCCACAAAAAGTGATAGTACCATAGACCAACTACAAAGGCCCAAGTGTCGAAGAAAAAGACTTTGCAAGGAAAAGCCAACTCAAAAAAATTGAAATTTCCATATTACGCTTGTGAGGACTACAAAACCTTGTTATGCTCTCCTATATATAGTAGTAATTTTGGTTTTGGAAAGGCGGGAGGGGGGGTTTCAGATACAGGATTGTGTACTTCAGGAAACAAGAATATAGACTGATAGAGAAAATTAAATTAGATAGTACGCTTCATGACGGACCTCTGGGCGAATAAGAGCTCCAACTGCTGTTCCGGGGTTGAAGTCAGGTCCAATGGGCATCCGATTGCTCTGGTCAAAAAGTTCTTTGGAAGTAAAGGGATAAGGCACTGTCATCGTGTGTAATTTTTCAGCCTGCATGTTGAAAATAGAAATTGAGTAAATCGCGGTAACAGTCGTACAATATGCAGTTAGGTTATTTTCATTATTTATCCACATGACAACATGACCATTACCAAATCTACATGAAGTTGCGAATAGTGTTTCCAAAAAGACAGCAGGTTCATAACCTTTCCTGTAAAATGAATGATAGTAAAGTTGAAACTCTCCTCTACTGCTTTCTGTGTTTCTCGGTTCTTTTGTTTATTTACTTTGTTTGATTAGCAATCCAACTTCTCCTTGATTGCAGAAAGATGATTATAATTTCACTAAATATTTAGTAGATTTTAATTTCACTAATTTAAAGACAAGAGAAAAGACAAATAAAACAAATTATTATCATGCATGCACATAAATCTGCAATCACTATCAGTAAAGCCTAAGTTTAGCCTCAACATCTAAAATCTTGGCATTAATCACGAGAATGTTGATTCTTAAATCAGGTTAAGGATGAAATTTGACAATGACCAACCTTCTTGTCCCTCTTTTCAGAGATGATAACATGATTCAGATTTGCATCCTTTCTCTTCTTGAGAGCTTCTTCCCTTTTCTTTTTGGCATTATCATGTTCCTCAAGCATCCAAGAAGGCGGACCTCTCTTCTTTTGTATATTGGTCCATTGGCCCCAACCAGGCAGTAAAACGGGCTTCTCGGGCTCTGGAATTTCCTCATTCAAGGCATCTTGTTTTTCTCTCTCAAAGTTGTCTTCAACATCATCACCAGCAAAAGCACGCCGAATAAGTTCTTCTTGAGATGGGATTTCATATGTGGACTTAGTCCCAGACGTTAAAATCCCATCAACCATTTCTCCTCCACTATCTGTATCGCTATCCTCATCAATTTCCTGGAAGCAGAATTAACAGTCAATAGCCATGAACAGGTGAGAGAAAGTTGTATTGTTGATTCCGCATATAGAGAGATTACCTCCCCATCAGGTTTACTCGCAACAGGTTCTGTGACCTGTAAAGAGACTGCACTTTTTGCATTTGCAGATTTTGTCTGCTTCACTTCAACTGATGAATCATTCATCTGTTCACCAAATATACCAATAAGACAAACTTTGCCAAAAGGAGTAAGAAAATTGATTTTGAGACAGCAAAAACTGAACCTTTTTCCACGACTCGGCTGCAAATATCGAAACTTCGTATGATGTCTTTGAGCATGGTTCTCTCGCAATGTCGTCAAAACTCTGAAACCCAGGAAAAAGTCAAACTTCAATCACCACAAACAACGTAGAAAAGAGGGCAATATGAGATGCTACTGCAGGATGTGATGAAGTTCACAATGCAATTACCTTAAATAGAGAATCATGACCAATCTCAGACTCTTCACGAAGTGAATTGGGGTCAAAATGAACTTCCCTACCGGAAATATTATTTTCTTCACAAGCACTTATGCCTATTTCTCTGGCATCAGCCTCACCTTCAACATCACTGTCACCATAATAATTGTCTGATGTCACTTTCTTTTTGGGTTCAGGTGCCTGCTTTTTTTGAGCACCAAAAACCCTCCTACCAGTCAAAATATTTGTTCCTTGAGTTTTTGGCTCGTTTGTGTCTTCTAACTCCTTCAATGATGACTCATACTCTTCAAGAGCAAGTTTTGCTTCTTCATCAGCCGCCTCTTTCCTTCTTTTCAATCCACGAACCTGTGAAATGGCAGTACCATAGATGAACTTCCAAACCTCAAAAAATTTAGAGCAAGCAGTGATGCAAAGGAAAGATTGATAAAATTACCATGAAAGGTAAGGAAAGCACTCCTGACGCTGGCGATTCTTCGTCCCCTTCTAAGACTTCAGCGGTCTTGTCCTTTGCTTTCTTCAACAATTTTACTGCAGCATCTTGATCTGATCCATCAAAAGTCTCATCAAGGTCATCCTCGTCACTGCTTTCTTCACTACTACTGCTCTCTTTCATGTTATTTGCTTTTCTGGACAAAAGGGCATGTTGATTCAGCTGTTCAGCAATGGCAGCTCGTGTTCCTTCATCTTGCACATCCAAGCCACGTTTTAAGATGCGCTTTGCCCACTTGGAGCTGTTCTTGTGCTTCAGGGTCAAGCGTTCCTACATAAAATTTAGTCGCAAAAGAGACAAACTCAATCAGAAAATAACCAGAAAAGCAGAAAAGACTCCTACACAAGTTCACACAATTAACGAATGAAATTACCTCTGCCCTTTTGAATTCTTGCTTCATTGCCTGCTCTTTGGCTGCTTCTGGATCAGTTTCAAATGTACTACCTGCTTGTTTCAATCTATCTTTTTTCAGCAAACGATGATACACTTTTGATTTTATCTTCTTGACTCGTTTTGCCTTCATTTCATGACGGAAAAGAAGACTACGCATCTTAGCAAGCTGGTCTTGGCGCTCCCTCACATCTTCTACAGATATCTGCCAAAGTGGTAAACATTAAATATTATACAAACATTTACAGGGACCGTTTTCCTCTAAAAGAACTGAATGAATAGCCATGGTATGAAATAAGTGTAAACTTTTATGACCTCCATACCTTATTAAGTTCAAGAAGTCTTGCACCATCTTTTCTATGAGCTTCAACGACCTCATGGTCATTGAAAAGAGACGCAATTTTTTTCTCAAAATCATTTCTTGGTTCAAATTCAGCAGCTATTGCTCCTACAGTAGAAAATCCCACGTCCTTATCTTCGTCAAAATATAAAGTCGATGCTTCTCTGTTTCTTTTGACATGAGGTTCCCATTTCGTAACATCCGTCCGCAAAAAACCATAAGCTGCACCTCTTTCCAATCTCTCTTGATCTGGTTTCGGAAGAGGTGCATGAATGGGCATGGACTTCTTCTCGATCCGACTCATGCTCTTTCTAAGTTTGCTACGGTCAGACTTCCCATGGAGGGGTTCCAGAAGATCCTGGATGCTAATGCGTCCATCACCATCCAAAATATCACGACTGGGATTATACTCAGACTCTGAATATGCCTCAGATATGATAACATCATTTTTCTTCTTCTTGCCTATCATACAGATCTTTTAATCAGTCCTTCTCATCATGGATTACACAATATAATTCAAAGAAATGACATGTAAGGACAAAAGTTGCTCTTTTCTCCAGTGGTTGAGGAGAATGCACGGTTTTGTGGAAATCGGACACTTAATAAGTATGTTTCTCCAACAAATTAAAGGGAAAGAAACATGGAATTGCACAAAAAAGGAAAAGAAAAAGAAATTTTAATTGATTTCCACATCACATATGTACAACTAGCACATACAAATCACGGCTATGAAATATATAAATGAATTGACTTTGAAGAAACACATCATATTCTACTAATAATTGCACGCATGAACCTCAAGAAACGTGGGTAGGAAGTTACCATCAAAAGCATCAGTTGGAAGTCCAGTAATTTCTTGCAACAATCGTGAATGTCTTCCATCATCCTCTTCCTCTTCTTCGTCATCATCTTCTCTCCGACCACTCTCATCTTCTTCATCCGATGACACATTTTCATCCTACATAAGAAAAATATAATGCCTATAAATCCACCATAACCAAAAAAGATTGTGAATTCTTTATTCCTGTCTTCTGCAGCTAATGCAAATTAACTTTTAAATGGGAAAAACAAGTACTCCTTTTGTCCCAAACGCTTCCTGATTCAAACTAAGTGAACTTAGACTAACATTTTAAAATGTACTTATTCCACATTCACTGAGAAAGTGCAACTTATATCTTACCTGTAGGTTCAGAATATTTAAATTTAATTGGGAATAAAGAAGAATTAGTCATTAGTCTCCATAGGAATAAAGTGTCAAATAAATTTGGACCAAAGGAGTAATTAAACATATTATTAACTGATTCCTCCTTGAATATTCCAGTCCAATAATATTCTTCAATAATAAAACTTATAGCTCGTTTGGCCAAACTTCTAAAATAAACTTATGTATTTTCTAAAAAAGCACTTTTTGTGAGAAGCAGTTTGTATTCAGCTACTCAATTTGAAAAGCACTTGTGAACAACAATTAGTGTTTGGCCAAACTTTGAAAAGTGTAGGTAAGTGTATTTTACCAAGAGTGTTTTACAGAAAGGTAATTTTGAAGAAAAGCTACTTTTTTTTTTGCTCCTGAAAAATAGCTTCTGCCACTCTACCTCCTAAAAACTTAACTAATCAACTCACATCTTAAAAAAAACACTTTCTTCAAAAATTAAAAAAAATGCACTTTTGACCTCCTAAAAGCTCCGTCACATAGGCTATCAGGCATAAATATTGACTACAAGTAGCTAACGGGGACCAACAACAATAGAGGCTTTCAGTAATGAAGGGGTCAGATGAACAGAGGAACTAAATAAACTCTACCATCTTAGCCAACAAAAGGAATTCTTACAGTTGCAATCACATGTGTAACCAGACCCATTGCAACAGCGCATAGAAATCACTACATATATAAAAATTTGAGTTTCCAATCAAAGTGCACTGCAAACACAATTAAATGTTCATCACTCTATCACCATATTCTAACAACAAAAATGAAATCCTGAAACTTTGTTAGTTCATCACTCTATCACCATCAATTAAATGTTCGGAGTAAATCTCTATAACAATGGAATGACTTTAGCAGGAAAACACCAAAAGAAGGCACCACTATGCAAACTAACCCAAATATTTAAATTTGCCAGCAAAAATTGACTCAAATTTGCAAACAAACAAAAACAAAACGAGAAAAATTAAATTGAAATGAAACAAAAGCACAAAAAAAATTCAGTACCTCAAATTCATCAGGAAGCTCATATTGGTAATTTTCAACAGGGTCAAAACGTCGATTCTTCCTGGACTCCTCTTCAGCAACCCCTTCTTCATACTCATACAAGTCATTAACAGCATCATCAGAATCAATCTCTTCGTCGGAATCTGTGGACCTTTTCGGTAGTTGAAGCTCCTTTAAGATAGCATTAGGCAAACGGGGACCGACCCTTTTTCTTCTACCATCTTTTCCTTCACTACCTCCACCTGAACGTTGCTTTTTCTTCTTGAAGTCTTTTCCCTTGCTTTGTTTGTTTCCTTCTCTGGTTTTCCTCTTCATCCCATCCATCACTGCAGAAAAGAACTGTAAGGTTGTTCCAGGTGAAGGTAGGTCGGTGGATTTGACGCGTCGCTGGCAGAGACTGGCGGTGGAAGAAGGTTTCAATGGCAGAAAAGGCGCAAAACAACCGCCATGAGTGTAGCAGTGCAGGGATACTGAAGAAAACCTGGCTAATGACACTTGGGCCCAATAAATGGGCCGACCAGTTCGGATTCCATTTTGGATCGGATTGCTATTTTCTGCTTTGGACTGAAACTGTATGAGAAGCACGAGAATGACCTTTGGCCCAATGACAATAAAATTGGGAAACTTATATAATTGCCCAAGCAGAGCAAAATATTTACACAGCCCTACCTTTTTACTTTCATACCCCCTATGAAAAGTAAATTGATTTTACTTTTAGAAAAGTACATAAAAGTAGATCAGAAACTGAATTAATTACATAAAAATTGACAGTTTTATACAAATTATCTAAAATACACGGTCGGTATAAAATAATTATAATTCGTCCCCCACTATGAGTTTGAAGGTTTTTCACGCATAAAATACCATGACAGCATATGAATATATGAGATGGTATTATGTTGTATATCATGGTAGTATATGAATATACTGTGATGGTATCATGCATGATTAAGGAGTGTATTCCTGAAGTACTGCTCATTCTTCAGTGATACCACGACAGTATATGAATATACTATGACGGTATCATGAAGGATTGAGGAACCCAACACATTATTCCTGAAGGACTGTGCATCCTCAGTGATACCATGGCAGTATATGGATATACTATGATGGTATCATAAAGGATTGCAAGATGGGTATGTTCTGTAATTAATTAAGAGGGTATGAAAGTAAAAAGATACNAAAGATACCGATATCGATTAGTAATATTTGCTCCGATAGAGCAATTACATAAAGTTGCTTTTATTTTTTGATCTATTAATAAAGTAGAATTTTCATTGGCCGCCCTATTTAACTATTACGTAGTTTGTATTTTATTTGCACGAATACGTAGTATTAGGTAAATTAGATAAAAATGTATGCTACTTTTTTGCTTCTTTTGTTTCAACTTCTATATCCAGATGCACATAACTGAAATTTTAGTTAATTTTAATATGTGTTTCAATTACATATGATTACGCATAAACATATATAAGAAATTAAAAGGGCATGTTGTTGCTTTGACAAATTGATGATTGTTGTTTTGACAAATTGTTTTGTTACTTATGATATATGAAATTTATGCTTCAAATTTGAGTTTATTTTGGAGTAGATTTAGGTGTTGAAACTTGAAGAATAAAAAAATAGCAAAAAAACTTTTAGACATGTATGACTGAAATTTAGTCAGTTTTAACATGTGTTTCAGTCATATATGACTAATCGGAGACATACATGAAAAAATAAACGGACTAAATGAATTTGTTGGATTTATTATTGTTTTAATAAATTGATGATTGTGGTTTGTTCTTTTGAAAATTATATTTCAATTTGAGCTTATTTGAAATAAATTTGAGTATTGAAATTCAAAAAATAAATGATTTCTTTTGGCCAAAAAATTTACAATGCACATGACATAAATTTTAGCAGTTTTAACATATATTTCAGTCAAATGTGACAGAAACCTAGGCATACATGAACAAAAAAAGTTCTAAAAATGAGTTTGTTAGATTTGTTATTGTTTTGACAAATTAATTATTGGAGTTTATTCTTTACGATATATGTAACTTATTTTCAATTTTGAGCTTATTTAGAGTAAATTTGAATGTTGAATTGCTGAAATTTAAATAACAAAAGAAATATCGGCAAAACAAATTTAAAAACACATAAATTAGATTTTAGCCAATTTTTACATTCAGACACTTATCACTGAAATCATACGTGGGAATTATCAATCTCAGTGGCGTACGTGTGAAATGTTTTCAAAATGGGTAAACTCAAATGAAAAAAGTAGACACAAGTTGAATAACAACCCCAAAAATGAATATTTGTGCACTTAGCCCATGAATAAATCAAGTTGGACAAAGTAAAACAAGTTTTTGCAAGGATTGCCTCTATTTCGAGGTGGTCTTTAATTTTTGTGCCTCAAATTGATAATCTTTAATTTTTGTCCATACAGCTCATTTTTATAAAAAATTATTGTCTAAAATATCCTTGACTATGACTTAATTTTGCTATGCAAACCTTTTCAGAGAAAGTTTGTCATAGGGCATAAGTTCAATGCTATCTAATTCACAAAGCAAATTTGTAACTTAATATTAAAAGAAATCGCTAGGTACAAATTCATGCTACTGGACTTATATTTCAAAGCACAAGTTATGCTTAAGGCATAAGTTCAGTGTATGAATTTCTTAAAGCATAATGTTCTAAAACTGAACTTGTACCCATGCTATTGAATTTATGGCCAAGGCAAGAGTTTAAGGCATAAGTTAAGTGGATGAACTTTTTAAGCCATAATGTTCTAAAACTAAATTTATATCTCTAACTCACAAATTATGCCTTATAAGGTATAAGCTCAATTTTAGAATTTTATACCTAAAGAAGTTCGTATTACTAAACTTATGCCCCAAGGCATAAGTTATATCTAAAAGCAAAAAAAAAAAAAAAAAGATAATTAGTCTTTATATCAGTGGGGCACTAATACAATTAAAAATGACCCATATTTTACCTTCTTACTTAATTTGGTACACTTGTATATAACTTAAATATGTTTTTTCATTCCTTAGCCCAACATAAAAGGTCTACTTCTACCTCCTTATCCCTCTTCCCTGGCCAATCATGAACCATAAAAAATCTGAAACGATGTCGGGTGAAGAGCACCTCTTCGAATCCAAAGTCGATGTTGAAGCTTCAAAGTCATAGCCTCACCAAGTTGATACCATTATCAACCCCATAATAATGCCATATTACTATGAGAATCAATATAATCTCACATTATCATTGATTTAAGGTCGATAATGTGAACAGACAACAAAAACTTCATAAGCGTCCATTGTTGAAACTCGAAACTTCAACGTTTGAAAATTGAATTTTCATAAATAAGCTCCATTTCAAGTTGATATTATTGTGAAAGATCGATTACGTATTGAGGAGCCTACATATGAAATTTAGAGTGGCTCGGTATAGTGGTTGAGGTGTTTTGGAGGGATCAAGTGCTTGAATTCAAGGAAGAAGTCAGAGATGGTTTTTATATAATAG
>JACEIK010002599.1:127903-146730 GCA_018107945.1 Datura stramonium
ATATTGTATTCGAGTTTTTAGACATTGTTGTAAAAGCAAAAATGAAACTTTTGTGTATTATTGTATAATGTTATATATCGGATTTTTCGATTACCACTATGATAAAATAGTAGGTTATGCGACTGAAAACTTTAAAATTTGATTTCATAGATGCAATGTAGTATTGGGGGTTGTACTTCTTCATAATTGTCCCAAAAAGATTCGCAAGACACAAGTTATGTCCTATAAGACATAAGTTCAGTGTATAAACTTTTTAGGCGTAATGTTCTAAAAAATTGAACTTATGCCTTATAGGTAGGTCTGGGCATCGAGCCGAGCAAGCCGAGCCCGAGCCGAGTGTATACCAAGCCGAGCCTTATCGAGCTTTAAATAGTACTGAGCCGAGCTGAGCCGAGCCGAGCCGAGCTCAACCGAGCTTTTCTACATTTTGACCGAGCCCGAGCCGAGCCTGAGCCGACTCTTTTTTATCTAGAATTTTTTAATATTTTTTATAAATTTTATTTACTTAATTAATACTTATAGATCTCAAGACATTTTCTCAATAATTCAAAGAAATTATACCCACCTTAATAAAAGGATATCAAAGAATTATAAGTTGACAAATAATATTTTTTTTGGTAATTGTAGGAAGAAAAATAAAGAGATGAATAATATTAGATTTTTTAAAAATTGTAAAAAAAAAACACATTTGAAAATAATCAAATCGATGAATATGTATTATGTTTGATTTGACTTGATTTTAATAATTGAAAACTTAATTTGATTTTGATTATAATAAAAAATCGACCCAAATTGAACTATGAACACTCATACTGATATAGTAGACTTAAGTTGCATTGTGGTTTAAAAATTTACTAATATTGAATAAATATTAATTATATAATGTTAAATTAATATAATGTTAAGTTAATTTTCTAATGTACTTCGTAATTGAGCTTAATGAAAAGATATTATTTCTTAAATCGAGCCAATCGAGCCAGCTCAATCGAGCACGAGCTTCGACCGAGCTGAGCTTGATCGAGCTTTTATCGAGCCGAGTCCAGCCGAGCTAAATACATGCAAGTCGAAGCGAGCTCCGAGCTAGCTCGGCTCTTTGTCCAGGCTTGCTTATAGGACATATCTGTATCTAGCTATTTTTTATATTAAAAATATTTTTATTCATATTTTTTTTTACTTAAAACGCAGAATAACAAAAATTAAAGATTATAAATTTAAAACTAACCCAAAATGGAATATTCGTGCTAATGGCACAAAGAGAAATAGTTGATTCGAGAAAGTTTTGTAAAAATTAGAAAAAAGAGAAATCATCACTAATTTTAAAAATTAGAAAAATAAAAAAAAAGGACGTAGGTAGAATAGAAAAAATTAAAATCAAAAGGAGAGGTAAGCTAATAACTAATGGGAAAAATAAAATTTAACTTAATTTATCCACTCATTTTAATGTTTAAAAAATGTAACAGTCGACAGTTGAATGTGAAGCTCGCTAATAAGTTAGTCTAAATGTGTTTTTAACTATCATTTCTACAATAACCTTCTCACCATATTTGTGTATAATGTATATCTAGTTTGGTCAAAGCTTTTGCGAGGTCAAAAGTGTTTATTTAAAAAAAAAATATTTATTTTTAAAAAATGAGGTGTTTGATCAAAATTTTGAAAGAAAATAAGTGATTTTAGGAATTAGGAAAAACTGTTTTTCAAAAGCTAAAAAAAATATAGCTTATCCCCAAAAGCACTGTTGAAAGCTTGGCCAAATAATAATTGCCGCTCAAAAGTGTTTTTTAAATTTATTGACCAACAAACTGTTTCTCATAAAATGTACTTTTTTCATAAGCATTTAAAAAAAAAACACTTTTCAAAGTAAGTTCATCTTAAAAACTTTGGCCAAACAACTACTAGTAAAGCACATTTAACCCAAGGTAGATTGAGTTACTTTTGTGGCCTTTTGCCTTTTCTTCAGCCCAGACACTGAGAACAAGGAAATATAAAAGGAAAAAGAAAACAGATTCATACTGAACTTCAACGAGAAGTTTATGCATTTTGCTGTACTTGCAGAAAATCAACTCCAGAATGCCTTATAATTCATGCAATTGCGCGCGCGATTGCCCAACACTCTGGCATTTTAATGTCATCAAGCTATACTATAGTTAATACTAGGGTGGATGCAACAGCATTTGTATTTTATTAGTTATCTCCTAAAACCATCGATCTTTTTGTTATCCAGTATGAAACTACTTAGCCTAGAATTGCACCTACATAGTTACAACTTCTTCTATGAGGTCCTCTATCAACAATTTCTCAATGTCCTTACCTATCAGATCCAGGTCTTCCTTGAGTTCTAGCCAATGCATCTCTTCCACAATGTTAGCGGGTGTGTCTGCGTTTGCAGCATCTTCTTGGCTTCTCAGCAGTTGATGCAGAATGCTTTTCATCCCATAAGTCTGCCATTTCCAGTTAATACCCTCTATTGGCTTCACCCAAGGGCAAGGATCCATATACTTCCTTAAAATCTCCAGTAGACCCAAGTTTATACGGTCAAACAGTAGCCGCCTTTCGTACCTCGGTCCAGTTGTTTCATCGGTGTACTTCTTCTCGAGATTATCGAAAATCCAGGGACTCAAAGGACACTCCAGAGAGTGGCAAGATGTTACGAATGTATCAGGGTCAGATGCCTTCAACCCGGAGTCGGTTAGCACATCCAGTGTGTAAGAAGATTGCCAGCTTTGGGACCTTAAACTACAACTGTCTTCAAAGGACTCAACCTCGTCATCACTTATTACTACATCAGCATAAGCCTCTGACTCCATCTTGAGGAGCTTCAGTTGCATCCGAAGCCCTGGCGAGAATAGAAGTATGTGAATAAATAATTCTCAAAATACCTCAACAAAGGTAATGTACTAAAACTTAATAATAACAAGAACAAGAACACGCAATAATAACAAAAATGATGAGGACGTCAATAAGGGTTCAAATACTAGGAGTTGTCATCAAGCAAAGCACTTCGATTGCAGAAGAGATCGGAAGTAATGTTTTGCAAATAATTGCTAAACATGGTCAAGAAATCACTTACCATTAAGTTCAGCACTGACTCTCTCAAAGCATTCTGAACCAGAAGACGCATCTTCTGTACAAGGAATCTCCAGAACAGAGAGTGGACTAGGATGATCAGCCTCCTTTGAGCTTACTGACGACGTAGGTTCAGGCTCAGGTGCAGGATATTCCAAAACAACAGAAGCTGCTGCAGGTGATGGTGGTGATGGTTCCGGAAGTGCTTCCTATAGATAACAGAAAGCTCCACAATAAGATAAACATGACTTGAAACTCTGAAAAACATAAGTAGAAAAGTTTTTTACGCATATAAACAAATAAATCCTTGGTGCTTCAAAACCTAATTAATCATATTCCGCAGTCAGCCCATCCCTTTGTTGCAAGTTTACTGATCTCCAGAGCAACTAATGAAACTGTCCATCTCATTGTGAACACCATGATACAAAAAAGCAGAGACATTCTTTTACTCCAAGGACTAATCATCCATCTATTTGTGAGTGTCATGTTATTTCGAGTGCATTCAGCAGGACGACCATATGCAGTGCATGCCATTTATTACATGTTACAGCAAGACAAGCTTTTCAAATTGATCCAAACAAGAAAGCTTTTGTACAAAGTTAATAGGCTAGATAGAAACCGCTGTATATATAGCTACTTCTTGATGAGTTAGGATTATGCAGTGGGCAAAGAAAAAAAGGCAGTTCACACACAGTTTAGAATAAGTACAAAAGATGCAAATGCTTTACAAGTGGAAAGCCCTTCTAACTACCATCAACTCACAGTGTTAACTTAAAAAGCAGAATGTCTTACAGACTAAAGCAGAAGGCCGGTGTATTAATTCCTTCTAGCACGATGAAACAAAAAACTGCCACCAATAGCACCAGCTATATAGCCATATCTGAAACATCTGAACAAAATACCCCCCACCCCTCAACCAAACACTACAATATATAGTCATTGCTTAATACTATCAGATTGCTCAACTATAAATTCTCGAAAAGCACATCAGACAATTATGAAATTCTCCAGCCAGAACCCATAAATTTTCTGTCCCAATATTACTGAATAGGGAAGATGCACTTAGTGCTGGCCATGGCCGCCATGCTACTTAACCAAGTAGTCATTGTGGCCATTTCTGAAAACAGTAATGTCAGAAGACAAGGATGCCAAATGAGGAAACTTCACCAATGATCACTGCGACATCAATGTTCTATGAAGATTCTAAAACACTACTATGCAAACTTATCACCAGACCACGAGCACATCAGTTACCATGCCAAAGCCATGACAAACAAGGCAACCCAACAGGTTTACAACTAGTGAGAAAGAACGAAAAAGATATGCCTACTATGCTTAAGCGGATATAGATGTGAAATTACACAAAATCTAAAACATCTACAAGAGAATTAACAAACCTGTAGAACTGAGACCTCTTGGCTAAGAGGGGAAGCACTGCCACATTCTGCAGGTAGCTTCCGAGGCATCTCAACAGAATATTCTGAAGACAGGGTAATACTCTCGGTTTCAGCATCATCTGAAGCATTAATATAACTCATGCCATCTGCAGAAGGCACTTGCGAAGCTAAAGGCAGCTTATCAGATAAGTTCTCTTCTAGGTTCATATCAATTCGCTGGCGTAGCTTGTCTTCTGACGAGGAGTCACTACCAAGACGACAGGAATACAGTTTCTTCTTGTTGGATCTAGAGTCTTTGGATAAGAATTCATCTCTTAAATTCAGCATACCATCCAATGACCTACTTCTTCGGTGATTGACAGAGTGTTCGCGATTTACAGGCTCTTTGGAAATTGAGTATTGCTTATTAGAAAAAACTTCCCGCCGTGCTCTAGTTCTATGTTTTTTGCTGCAAAAAGGTGGAGAAGTTGATCTGTATCCTGATGAATCATTAATACATACATCCTTCCAACCATCCCTGCTACTAATACCCAACGGGAAATCCCATTCAGTGGTTCCTTTCCTGCCACCAGGTTCATTTGTGGCTTCTTCAACATGCACCATGGTATCACGATTATCGCGTTTCGTTACACCATCAGGTAAAGAAAGCATTTCACCAAGTGTACTACTCTTACCAGCCATTTCAATGTCTTGATAATATTGAGTCATCTTCCACCTCTCAGACAACCTCTTCTTTGCCTCCCTTCCCACTGATGATTCAGAAGAACCTAGTGATGAAGATTTTTTCAGATTACCCCTACCAGATGACTTCCTACAAGACAAAGTTGTAATGTCTGACTCACCGGTCGAATCACTTTCATAAACATCACAAGAACTTTCATCTCCAGCATATCCTTTAAAACCAGAACCTCTAAAATATGCATCCCTACCATCAAAAGGCCCAAAAGAGTCTCTCATCCGCCTCGTAATTTCCTTTGCAATATCTCTTGCTTCATTTGACTTGGGCCCTGAGATCCCCATATTCTTGGATGAATTTTTCTCTTCCTCTGGTCCTGCTCCCCCAGGTGAAGCACGAGGATATTGTGCATGCTTCCTCATGTCAGAGTGATATGGAACAGAAGTAATATCATTTTGTGCTATCCCAAGGTTTGGCTTCAGAACAACAATTCTTGTTGGTAGAATGTTTTCCTCCTTTCCTTCAGAAAGAACCGGTGACGACTTTTGGGAGTTATGTCCACTATGATGATGCTGTGACTGGAGTAAGAGACCATCCACGCGCTCTTTCTGCAACTTGATGCCTTGTTTACATGAACCGCCTCTACCAGATTTGCAGGATTTGGCGCTGCCTTCATACTTCACAGAATTTGATGGCTTTAAAACTGCTATGCGACTGCATGTAGAACTAGCAGTGTCAACTTGCAGATCCTGCAAGTGCTTCACAAACAAGGAATCTGGTTCCTGAAGATACTTTAACAACAATTCCTTTTTTGATTCAAGCGCCTCAAGAGTGTCATCAAATTCTTTTGAGTTCTGAAACCTTTCATCAGTTGAAAGACGTTTTGCATCCATAAACTTCTGCTGTATAAGTGCCATATCAGGAGTCGCAAATCTTCCAGTTTCACTCCATCTTGATGAATGACGACGGTTGGCAACATGTGATGCTTCCAAATCCTCATACACATCCTTGAATTCTTGGTGCTCCATGGAGCTTCTTTTACTTGATTGTTCATCGAATAGTTGCCTCCTCCTTCTGGTATCTATCTGTTCATTTCTATGTTGGCAGCTGTCTGAAAACCTTCTCTGTTGTCTACCAATATGTTGTGGAGATGGCATCCCTTCGAGACCCATCAATCGGGCAACAATGCTGGGCGGCCTCCTCTTTGATTCGCCTTCTTTTGCCATTTCTTCTGCAAGCAACTTCTTAATTGGTGTCCCAGTAACTCGTTTGGAAGAGCTCTTCCCTAAATCTAGCATAATCTACAGATAGAAAAATATTTAATGAATGTCAGCTAAAACTATTATTTAAATGATGATAATTAACCACAGTATATTCCAAAATGACGATTTATCTATACAAATCGACTGACCATATCTTCCCTAGCTGTTCCATCACAGTAGGAACGAGAATTGAGAGTCACTTTTGGTGTAGCAATCTGTTTTTGAACTAGTCTACTTCCTGGACATAGGATCAATTAACAATGTCAGTACCCATTCATATCATCAATCAAAAAGAGGTAGATGCAAGTCAGATAAAAATTAGAAAACTAAAATTTCTAAAATGCTCAGATAGCTATGAAAGACTAAACAGAAGAAAGGAAATCAACAGCACCATTCAAGAATTTATGTTAGTGAACTTCAAGGAAGAGAAAGTAAAGTACAATTGGGTAACACAAAACACCTTTAAGTGAATCAACCCATGGTTTATCATAATGATAAGAAAACAAATTGGAACAAAAACAAAATGATGGTGTTGCCACTACATAAAGGGCCTAATCATTCATGCGAATGCAGCTTAACTTTAACTAAAGTAAGAACCAAAGAGAGTAATTTGGGAAGCCAAAAATATTTTAATACAGAAATAATAACAAAAGCCATACCTCATGGGCATTTACATCAGAAGAAGAAAAGCTATTGTCGAGAAGAAAAAAAAACGTTAAATGTACCATTTCATCTTTGAAAATACAAAATTTTTGAAACAAAAAAAGGAAAACAAAAAAGAGAAATTAAAAAAAGAAAAAAAGAAAGAGAGAATTTTGTCCGGAGAATCGGTTCTGCTTGACAAATTAAAAAACTAAAAAATGGCATACATAAGACAAAGAAGATCTTACTCAGGCAAAAAGTTATACTAATAAATTATCAATTAGAAAAAATGAAATTCATTTGAACTTCTGTCGTTCAAAGACATACAGAAAAATTTAGAGAATATTTACAATGGCCAAAAATTATCAAAATGTAAAACTAAATAAACAATTAATAAATTCCAGAAATCATCTTCCATCTTCCAGAAACCAGATTTCATCCAAAGATGCATTTTTAGAAACAAATTCTTCAGTTAAAATATTATATCATAGTTTAATTTCCTTTTCCGTTCATTCAAAAGATTCAGCTTATCAAAGCACCAGTACTCGTAATTCTAACTACAGTAAGCATTCAGAGAGAGCGCTCTATACTTTAATTCTTCATTGCTTCACAAAATCTCATCAACCAAACAGAGAATGAGAACGAAAAGAGAGAGAATCGAGTGAAATAACCTTCCATAATTCCCGAAGCACTCCTAGACTTCCTGTGACGACTTTTCTCCATTGTTTTTAAAAAAAAAATTCCAGCTCGAGAGACAACAACCCAACAAAAAGCAAAAAACAGAATAAAAAAAAAGTTGAAAAGGATTTTGAAAAGAGGAGAGAGGGAAGGTAGAAAAAAAGAAAAAAAAAAAAGCGGAAGTTTCCGAGGAGAGAAAAGAAGAAAAGAAAAAAAAAAGGGCTTATTAGATCGTAAATCTCGGAAAAAAGCAACAAAAGACCACCTCGAAAATCACCACCAGCTCCATCTCAAAAACTCAAAAAACTCGGAAAAAAAAAAACTAAAAAACCCTAGCTCTCTAAACGAATCTTCTTCTTCTTCACAGCTCCATCATTTTTGGGAAAAAGACATAAACACACAACACACAACACACAGACACAAGAGAGAGAGATTAAGAGAGAGAGAAAGTCTGATCAACGGATCACATTATAGAGAGAGAGAGAGAGAAACGGTAAAATACGTATATGGAGAGAGAGAGAGGTGGACATTAATGAGGGAGAGGGACTCTCCTTATCATTTCTAGCTACTACTACTACTATGAGTTGCAGAGAGAGAGAGAGAGAGAGAGAGAATTTTTGAATTGGGGAAAAAAGAGATTTGAAATGGAAGGGGAAAATAAGGACAAAAAGGTGATACAGTTGAGTAGAGAATAGAGATAGAGAGAGAGAGAGAGAGAGAGGAGAGAGAGAATTAGAATCCCCACTTGTTATTTTCCCTATCTGTGCTGGTGCATAGCCCCACTTGTTATTTTCCCTATCTGTGCTGGTGCATAGAGTTTTTTCCTTCTTTTTAATTGTTAAATATATTAAAATTTAATTAAAAATTAAAAAATTTTGGGGTTTTTTTTTTTTTATGAATTTTGAGTTTTTTTAATTTTTTATTTTTTTAAAAATACCAATCAATTATTATAATCTTCTTGTGGTGTAATGGTAGTAGAGAGTGTGCCTAGTGGGGGTGTTAGTGGGACCTACAAAAGGCTTCCTGACGCCACGTCACTATATTACCACTAGTATTTTTCTGCCATGACTTGAAGGAAGGTATTTATTTTTTGAAAATTATGTGTCACATGTTTGTGTTTTAAGTATTTTTAAAATAAATGGTCAAAAACATATTAAATATTCAATATAAAATAAATAAAAAATTTTTTATTTAAAATTATTATTAAATATTTATTAAAATATATTTTAATTAGTAATTTTTTACTTTTTATCATCTTTGTTTAATTTAGGTACAAAAAAGAGACCGATAAGCTTAGATGTTGCTTTGATAAATATTTCGTATGATAATATCAAGTAGAACTAAGTACACTTGATCGCTCGTGTATTAAACTCAAAAAATGATAATACGATATGCTTTTCACTCTTGTTTTTTTTTTTTTAATGTTGTTGCTTATTATTTAATAAAAAAAGAAAAACACCGATAGCTTTTTACAGATGCTTATAAACATCCAAACGATGAATATTGCAAGAAACTCACACCGATAATTCATACTTAAAACTTAAAATATTCTTGTTATGATTTTTCACCCCTTCGCTTTTTTTTATGTTAAAAGTTTAATTATTTAAACATATGTAGTATTTCTATTTTTGTTGGAATTTGAACTTAAACCTCAAATAACTCGATATCTAAAAGTCAACCCAAAACCATCCACGTGTGAAAGAATGAAATTTTTCTTATAATTCCTAACCAAATTTGGCTATTTTGGAAACTGATTTTATTTTTTATTTTTATTTTTTTTGTTTAACAATATTTTAATTTTTTGATTATTTTGAAGAACAATTATAGCAAGTAAAGATGTTTAATCAATTTTAATTAGACACCTATTAATTTCAAATATATGAAACCGTTTAAGATATTTAAAGTTTCATGCGCTTGATTGAACAGTGGTTTAATTTATTATTAGTTCCTCTATGCATTTATTTAACTTATTTAATTTAAATTTGTGTCCAAAAATTTTATACCATCCGCTTTGAGGTTATGTTAATTTGGATTCGTGCGCATATTAGGGTAAAATATTTCCTATCAAATACGATTTTATATTTAAAGTTTCAAATCGAAATTTATAGTTAAAGATAGAGGAATACTTATCACTCCAAACCACAATTTTTTAGTGAATAGTGATTTAATTTATATAAAGTATAAGTTTCTCCATGCATTTATTTAACTCATTTAATTCGGATTTGCGCTGCGAAATTTGATATCACTTACTTTAAGGTTCAGTTAATTTGGATTTGCATTCATATTGAGGATAAACGTTCTTTATCAAAGACGATTCTATATTTAGAGTTTGAATTTAAAATCTATACTTAAATATGAAGTAATACTTATCACACCACTGCAATTTTTGGCGAAGAGTGGTTTAATTTATATTAAGTATGAGTTCCTCCATGCATTTATTTAACTCATTTAATTCGAATTTGCATTGCAAAATTTGCTATCACTTATTATGAGATTCGGTTAAGTTGAATTTGCGTCAATATTGAGGATAAAGCGTTCTCTATCAGAAACGATTCTATATTTAATTCAAAATCTATAATTAAAAACGTAGGAATACTTATCACTCCATTGCAATTTTTAAGAATATTTAAATCATTTATATACGCAATAAATGCCAATTTGTTAAAAATTTATTTTTCCTTTAAAGTAAAGTTCTTGTAAGAAACTTTTGGAGACAGTACTTACTGTGCCTTAAAGGAACATTCCTGTTCTGGTTCCTTTGTTTCTCAATTTCAAATTTCAAATAAATCAAAAAGTGGATAAAAGCATTTATTTTTCATTTTTGACCAATTGAATGCAATAACAATAAGATAAATTCATAATGACATAATTAGCTCAAAATTCAAAAAACAAAATCTTAATGAATTTAATGTAATCATATTTTACTCAAAATTCAAAAAACAAAATCTTAATGAATTTAAAGTAATCATATTTAACTCAAAATTCAAAAAATTTAAATCTTAATGAATTTAAAATAATCATATGTAAATGTTTAAAGTCTTCAAACTTTTCCAAAAAAATTAAATTTAATTTTGATAACGTTTAAATTTTTTTATTGCGTATCGAATGTTGAACTATTTTGAATCACGTGCAATTATTTTCCTACTTAGAATAATTTTGTCAAGTCTCTCTATAAAATTTGTAGACAACTCTGTTATCAAAATGTAAATTTATAATAAATACTTATTTGATTAATGACATAGTTAGCTCCAAATTTAAAAAAAAATGTTTTATGAATCTAGAGTAATCATCTATAAATGTTTAAAGTTTTCGAGCTTTTCAAAAAATGAAAGTCCTTAATAAATAATTTTGGCAACGCTTAAGAATTTATCGTTGCGTATCGAGTGTTGAACTATTTTAAATCTCGTGTAATTATTATCCTACTAATGATTTGTTCCGAGTATCTCTATAAAATTTTCATACAACTTCATTATCAAAACGTGAATCAATAATAAATACTTATTTGATCAATGGCATACTTAGCTTTAAATTCAAAAAAAAAAAAGAAGCTTAATAAATCTAAAGTGATATGTAAATGCTTAAAGTCTTCGAACTTTTCAAAAAATGAAAGTCCTTAATAAATAATCTTAATAACGCTTAAAAAATTGTTGTTGCATATCGAGCGTTGAACTACTTTGAATTTCGTGTTTTTTTTAAAATTATTTTTGGATAAAATGGTGGGGGGTGTATATATATATATGCTTGCATGTTACAAACAAAGTTGTCAATTCAAGATCACTATTAGTATTAGCGATTACAAAAAGGTTTTCAAAACAGACTAACTTATTACGTATAGGTCTTGATACTATTTTTGTAGATATTACTCCGTCTTGATCTGCCTTTAGCAAATTTTTGAGAAGAATTGGTGGAGTAGACATGATATAGATCTGGTGGCTCCTTATCAGCTTAGAACCTTGTCTGGCCAAACCATCTGCTACCTTGTTGACTTGCGAAAGCTATATATGTTGGAGTAGTGGATTCTCTAACTTCCTCAAAAGTGACCTGCAAAATGCAAAATTAGTGATTTTAGTGGAATCCGTTTCAATTTCAATAGGGAGCAATTCGCAGGAATAAGCTAATTGAAGTCCCTGTTCATGTGCTTTTAGTTCTGTCATGATATGGTTGCGGGCATTGCTGTTTTTGTAAAATCCACTATCAAATCCCCATTGAAATTTCTTAATCTTGATTTCCTTGTAAAAGCATTCAGAGTAGCAGGGTTGTTTGTAAAGAGTATTTTGTTCTTATGTTGAGCATTTTGCAATCCAAGGCCACCATGCTCTTTAGGAGTAGTAATTTTTCTCCATGCAATATAATCAATTTTTTCTATTCTGAGTGGTGGTGCCCCATGTGAAATTTCTTTGAATTTGATCTATCTATTTGCAAATAGCTGTTGGAAGCTTAAAGTATTGCATCGCGTATGAAGGAATGCTATTTAAAGTAGATTTTTTTCAAAGCAGCGCGACCTAACCTGTGTGAGAAAGTTAATTTTCCAAGTAGCCAGTCGTGTCTTCATAGTATCAATAATATATAATTGAAAGTCAGTCGGTCTTGACTTATAATTAAGGATTGAAAACCCAAGATACTTACCAAACTGTTCTGAAGGCTGAATATTTAGAAGCCTATGGACTAGATTGTGCATATTATTATCGCAATGTTTGAAAAAGACGACTTAGATTTTTGAAGAGTTAATCCTTTGACCAGAACGACGACAAAAATAATTCATACAATGGTGAATGGTCTGAATGGACTTAGTGTTTTCTTTTGAAATGAGAGTAAGGTCATCGAGTAGAATAAATGAAATAGTTGGGGCCCGCTTCTACCGAGGGTGATAGAATGCCAATTTAAACTATCCACCTAATAATTAATACATGTGGAGAGCAGTTTCATGCACAGATAAGGATGTAGGGTGATATAGGGTCTCCCTATCTTATGCCCCTAGATGGAGAGAAGTAGCTAGTTTGTGTACCGTTAACCAAGACAATAATACTACTAGAGGTAATGCAGCTCATGATTAATTTAGTAATTTTGGAGGGGGAGGGGGGATTTAAGTTGTGGTAAACAAAGGACCATTCAATATTGATCAAAAGCTTTTTCAAGGTCAATCTTTTGAGCATGAGGACACTCTTAGAACTTTTTATTTTATTTAAATGGTTTATCAGTTCTCGGATAAGAATGACATTATCATAGGTCTCTGTCCTTTTAGAAAGCTAGTTTGGTAAGGGCCAATCAGTTTATCCAGGTAAGGTTTTATGCTTTTCGCAATCACTTTAGTATAATTTTATAATCGCTATTGCATAAACCTATAGGACGAAAATCATTTAGATGATTACCATTTTTAAATTTGGGGATTAAACATAAAAGAGTCTTGTTGAGAGTTTCTGAAATAATTTAGGTGTGAAAAACAAAATAACGGTCGAGTCTCTCAAGGATAAACCCATCATAATTTCTTCTTCTGTAATTTGACCAGTTGTAACAAGTACCTTTAAAGCCTAGGTCATCTAATTTACAATAGTTTATATAGGACCATAATAAGGCGCTTCTTTTTCATTAATGCGCCGCCCACTTCATTTATCGTCTTGATTAAGAATTTTATTAAAATCTCCGATGATAAATCAAGAGCCAGTAAAAGAATTACCAATAGTGTGAAGGTTATCCCATAAGAGAGCGTGTTTAACAATATCAATACTAGTATAAATAAAAGTGAATTACCAAGTTTATAGAGATTAGGAAATACCTGAATGATCGCATGAAGTTCTTGATCAGATTATCTTATACGAGTTATGGTGACCATGCTAATTGTCCAAAGTAGTACAATCCCACCAGATCTACATTGATCTGGTACCTCTAAGTAGTTATCAAAACCAAATTCATTTTTTAAGTCCTAGATGATTATCCATCTTGATTTCTAGCAAAGCAATCATACAAAGGGTTTTATGATTTCGTATGAGCTCCCTAAAGTTTTTTTTAAAAGTTCTCATTATTCCAATTGTCAATTATGCCAAAAGTTGGTATTTGTTAGAATTATCATTGTTTCCACTCCATTAATTTCCATCGATAATTGAGGTTGGTGAAGCGGGTCAGTTGCAAACAATAATAGGTGTTGTGCAACTTGAGGGGGGGACTTGAGGAATGTTGTTCATTTTAAGGTTGAAGAGCCTTGGCGGGCGTGATAGAGGTAGAAGTTGGACTTTTTGGTGTAGTGGGATTGTTAACCTTGACATTTATAATATTGATAGTAGAGGTTTTATTTGGTTGGTTTAAGGTGTGTGACGATTGCAGATCTTTATAGGGAGATGGGGAATTTAGATTGTTGGTTGCATGCAGAGAAGTAGAGAGAGATTATTATTTGGTGGAATGCTTTCACTACAAGTTTGCATGTTCAGATGTCCAGTGGGAGTTGACAAGTGTAATTGGTGATTTGTAGGGTGTATTGCTTCTATTTCCTTATCAACACTAGTATTTTTATTTAATTCTCTTGTGTGTCTACCACGTGTAAAATAGGAGCCTCACTTATGTTAATGATTTTCTTAGTTTGTATCGATGGAGAAGAGAATTTGGTATCAGTGTGCATTAATGCTAATTTGTTATGAAGCTTACTTATCGAATCTTATGATCTTTTGTTTGTGGGTTCCGATATGGATGTAGGTTATGACCGGTACTTCTAGGGGTATTTGAACACATAGGCTTGCATATCGTCCTTTCAAGGTGGAGCTTGTGCATGCGTCAATTTTTAGTAATTTTTCAATGGCATTCCTGATGTAGTAGAATACTGTTAGACCCCTGACTAGTTGAGCTTTTAGTAATTTTCCAATGCTCAAGGTTGTGGGCATGTTGCCCTTGCCACTTGGCATCCGCAGGAGTAGAAATCAACATGCGACGGAATAAGACGGCAATAAGGTATTGTCAAAGCCAAGGTGTGCGCAATGGCACTAAGGCATAGCACTGGTGTGGCAAATGAAGGCCAAGGTCTTGAATGTGACAAGACAACTTTGTAAGGACTTGACGAAGTGTGTCATGATAGTGTCATGTCGGCATGACATTGATATTCAAGATAAGGCGTAGACCTAATATTAGCATGACTAAGGTAGCAAGACATGGGGCACTGATGCCAGGACACGGCAAGGCAAGAAGTGTGCCAACGACATTCATAGTGCGGCTGAGGCAGGCAGACGCACGAGGCAGGCACGCGATGGTAAGGCGGGAAATCTTGGCGCATAGGCTTGGCACCTAAAATGGCCGATGGGCGCCAAAGACAGCCCCGGCGCACACGAGTGCCTCGCATATGGCGCGGGTTGTTGGGCAATTTCCTTGACTCGTTCAAATTTCTATTGTGTCTTAGTTTAGGAGCCTATTTTGAATTTCAAATTACCCAAGCAGTTATCGGTTGTCAACTGAATAACATAGGAGTAGGCAGAGTAGGCCAAGTGTTCCTATGAACTGGCGCCACATGTCGGCGGGTGGCTGACACACGAAAATTATAAGTGTACAACCTGCCTTCATGGGCAAAAACGGATTGTGCATTCTAAGTGTTGAGGGCAATACTGTGAGGGCAGAATCTAAAAAAGTCTAGAGTGATCTTTGTACCTAGGGTGGTATGATTTTGTAAAGTGTTCTTGTATTCACTTAATAGTACGAGTTGGGAACTGGATTTTCTGTAAATTTGTTCCTTGTGATTTCGTCCCTTATATTTATTTTCTTCCATAAATTACTGCCTAAATGACTAAGTAATTTTCCTAAGTGTTGCGGCCTAATATTGAATTGTGAATAAAACAGTCTAAAGTTTGGCTAAGTGTGGGGACAGACTGAGTCAGTAAGGCTGTTGATTGCCGATTAGGGACAAACCTCGCTTCTGTTGAGTGGAGAGAATTCGCCCCTATCTCAACTGGTATCAGAGCAGGATGTAAGTGATTCTAAAAGACGGTGACCAATGCTGAGTTGTGAAAAAAAGTTGCTTGTTTGCAGGCCCTTGTCGATGTGACAAACGAGGATGACCAAGATCTAAGTTTGGTGGACTTCATGACCTAGCTGCACGGGCTGAACAAGGAATTGACATAGTTTCGTGAGAGTATGCAGACCCAACTGGCCGAAATGCTGAATTTTTGTGAGACTGCTAGCACACAAATTGACGATTTGAGGAAGGAAAATAACTTGTTACGGAGGTCTGTCGGCATCGTTGAAGGGCGAAGGGCGGCAAACCGTCCCAAAGTCAAAAAATTTCTATGGGATATGGAGCAGTGCTTTCATGCTGCCCATGTATCGAACGAGGACAAGGTGTCTATCAACCTAATGTACTTGGCAGATGATGCAAAATTGTGGTGGCGTACGCGCATGGCAGATAATGTAAGTGTTGGACGGTCGAGGATTGACTCAAGAGAAGTATGATAACACTCAAACCACACTTCCAACTGAAGTATGAAGGGGACGTTGTCAATAAAGAACCCAACTAGAGGTTGGGGTCGATCCCACTAGAAATATGGAAGATCTAGATTACAGCCGGTAGATGAACTTGTATGGTAATTACTTCGAAATGGAGGAATTCTAATAAAAAGCAATAATAAAAATAAACAGCCGTCAAGATTATATTTGTAAATCAATAATTAAAGAATAACTAGGATTTGTGTTCCCATAACATCTTTAGGTATACACTCGTGATCATTACCAATACTTACTTACAGAACTGATAACTTAGATTTATTCAAACGATCGATCAATTCCTATTGAATGACTATCCTCAATTACTCGACCAAGTCTCATGAGTTTTACAAACTAACCGTTATCTCTACGTTCCAGATATAACTATCCTACGACCACAACTCAAGTTAATACAATGATCATCAAGATCAAGGCTCCGTTGTAATTCTCTTTTCCTAATCTCTACCTCTTCGACCAAAGCAAGTAAAGAATTCAGGCACTTCCTAACGTTTTACACCATTAAGAATCATTAAAGATGAAGAGAATACAATAGAAGTATTTAGTATTGGTTTTAGACTCACTTTGTGCAACCCTAACTAGTTAATCCACCATGGTTCCCACAACCCTAGCTATGTAGGTTTTAGCCTCTCATAGTTGCAAGGTTGTGATTTGTGTTCATGATTGAAAACATATGACAATACTTAAAAAGATGATTAAGAAAAAAATAATTCCTCCCTTAAACCACGAAATCTTGAATAACAAGTAGCAAGAACAAGATGAATTCAATAAAAGGTTGATCACACGGTTGAACCAACTCAATTCTCTCTTCCAACGATGTAAAATTTCCTACTACAATGTTTTCCTCCTAGAATTATGTCTATTCGTTGTCCTCTATTAAAAATAAAACATAAAAAGTATTTATAGAGACACAAAAATCTTTTTCCTCATAGGACTACTTTCCATATTTGTTGCCGACCTCGTCACGGGTCCACGTACGACTCGTAGGGTCTTCTCACGGATCGTGACATCCACTCGTGGCTTAAAGTGTTCGCGGAATTTTGGCTAAGTGTTGGGTCAAGGTACGATTCGTACCAACATGCTACGACTCGTACATTGACACTCGTGGCTTGATCCTGATCTTTTGAACTTTTTCTGAACTTCATCACGACCGGTATGGTACGAATTGTACCTTCATCTAACTTATCGTAGGGTGCTCTCGTACTGAGAATCAGCCTTTTGTGCAATTCTTCTGGATTTCATCACGACTGGCTTACCACGACTCATACCACCATGGTACGATCCGTGACAAGTCTCATAAGTTCAGCCTTCCAGGTTAAACTGTCAGCTTTTGATCAAGGCCCTCAGTACGACTCGTAGGTCCATCCTACAGATCGTACTGTGGTCTGCACTTTTTGCCCTTTGTTGCACACTTTTAGCTTCCTTTTGTAATTTATTGTTCCAACACCAATTTATCCTGAAATCAAAGGAAAAGTGCCTCATATCCACATAAATATATCTAAGACCATGCTATTTTCTTAGTTTTGAGCATCAATAGTGTTGTAAATTCACATCTCTAATTAAGGACGGGCCCCATCCATCCCACCATAACTCCCGTTGGTTTTTCTACTTAATTTTTTTTCTAAAAGAATACATTCTTCTTTGGAAAGAGAAATGTCTTTGATACCATTGGCCGCTCTTTTCAATACTTCCTCATCGATCAACGTATTTTTCTAAGTTATTATATTAAAGTCTCCTTAATCCGCCGTTTTCAGATCAGTATAATTATTGTAAAAGCTAATATCATATAATTATTATTCTACTAAAATGATTTTGTTCGAATCTCTCTATAAAATTTTCAGACAATTTCACTATCAAAACGTGAATTAATAATAAATACTTATTTGATTACTAATTAAGTTTAAACGTCTTAATTTATATTCACTTCTCATAAGGACTCTGAATAATTCAATGCAATAATAATAAGATAACCTCCTAATGACATATTTAGCTCCAAACCAAAAAATTATGGTTAGCAAATTTAAAATAATCTTATTTAAATGTTAAATTTTTTGAAACTTTTCAAAAATCGAAGGCCTTAATCAATAATACTCATAAAAAAAGAGATATTGTCTTATTGAAATGTATTTGTTCAAGTCTCTTTATCAAATTTCAATTAATATTATTTTTTTCAGGCGAGTTTATTATCAAAATTTGAATTTGAAATTTCCGATTAAATCATAATTAATTTTTTTTAAAAAAACATAATTTCGTCTTTGAAAAGAATTGGATTAACTCTAGGGAGAAGTTAAAGTAGTAATGTAGTTTTATTTAATCAAATTAACTCCAATCTTTTAAAAGGGGAAAAAAAAGATTCTTGCCATGTAATTTACATGATTAAAGAAACAAAATTTTAAGGGTTGTTAGAATTGTTTAAAAATTGTTGGTGAAACTAGAAAGTTGAGTGGTAGAAGTAAACAATATAATTTGTTAACTTTTCCCATGTCCTACTCTCCAAATAAAAATAAAAATTCTTAGCTTAAAAGTAAATTGGAATAAACTAGAATACAAGAAATTGTATAAGTATTTTCTACCAAATAACAATTAATCTAGTGTGATCGCATAAATAAAGTTTGGGGAGAATAAGATGTATGCAATTTT
>JACEIK010002600.1:0-53069 GCA_018107945.1 Datura stramonium
CAATAATTCTTGACTAGCAACCAAAGGAAAGATTAACCGAATTGTATCGATGAATTACTTCCCTACATGTTCATTTTAGCCTCAGCATGCTCATAACTATCGTTCAGACTGAAATTGTACATTTGTTTTAGATTAGTATAAATTAGGAAACAAACTTCCAAAATCTTCTTTAAACTATTGTCTGCATTTTTAGAGTTAAATTTCATTGACACTTGATTCGATTATTACCTTGGTCCAGTCCCTGTGGGATCGATACTTGGCTACTTGAGCCATTTTACTACTTGTTCGACCACGTGCACTTACCAAGTGCACTTTCGTGTAGTCATCTAAAGACCTCGAATGTGGTCCACCTACGACTCGAAGGGGCTTCTCACGAACCATGGCATCAACTCGTGGCTTAAGTATTTGCTTAATTTTTGTTAAGTATTGGGACAAGGTATGATTCGTACCAACATCCAGTCGATTCGTACATTGCACCTATGTCTTGTTCCTATACTTTGAACTTTGTCCGAACTTCACCACGACCGGCATGGTACAACTGCACTGATCTCACTGTGGGTTGTAGGGTACTTGTACAGAATCATCCTCTTGTGCAATTTTCCTGATTTCTCACGATCGAATTTTTCACGACTCATACCACCATGATACGATCCGTGACAAGTCTCATGTGATCAGCCTCTCCAGTTAAACTTTCACTCTTCTCATCAAGGCCCTCAATATGATTTTCTTCGTAGGTCCATCCTGTACGAATCTTTACCGGACCTGACATTTTTCCTTTTGCACACTTAGCTTCCTTTGCAATTTATTATTCCAACACCTATTTATCCCGAAATTAAAGGAAAAGTGCCTCATATCCACATATATACACCTAGTCCATGCTATTTTCTTAGTTTTTGAGCATCAATAATAAGTTAAATCCACTGCACCCCATCAAGCCCTCCGATCAGCCACCATCTCTCGTGCATATTTGACAACCGAGTGAACTCCAGAATACTCCTTGACCGTCATGTTGTTCTATCTCGATTCACAAACTTTCCTCGCCTTAATTTCCCTCATCTCTGTGGAAAGAATCTGGCCCAAGAATGCGGTGAGAAACTCATCCCAACCAAGGGGACCTTCTTTGACTCCCTTGCTATCCTTCCACCGTCCGAACCAGACAAGGAGCAAGCAACCCCTTTCAATTGATAAGAGGCTAGGTCTACAAAATCCTTTCCCTAATCCCCATAACTGGGTGATCTTTTGGATCTCCTCGCAAACTCATGTAAATCCGTGCACCCCGATCCAAAGAACTCAAGGGGGATTTATCCTAAGGGAAGTGCCCGACTTAGCCGTTGTCGCATTCCCCCGCTTTGGGGAACATGAGCCACCACTTGTTGATTAACCCGAGCAGCCAATTCTGTGCCAACATCTAGATGGATGCCATAAACTTCAAGATTGGCAACCTTCGTGTGCACATGATCCCTGGGCAAGTGGGGTTTGTTGGTTCCAATCTCCATGTCCATTCTCATGGCTATTTTGCCCCGTTCCTTCTTCCATTAACTTGGGGAGGAGGCACGATTCTATGAGCATGTAGAATAAGTCGAATGATAGAGAGCACATTTCATCACACAACATGGATCATGAAAGAAGGGAAATTTTCTAAAACATTTCGTAGCCTCTTCCTCATAAGTGTGGTGCCCTTCACACCCATGAAAAAGACTCCACTTAACGTCAAGTTTTTTCTGTGATACCCGTAAAACTTCAAACCTAATGCTTTGATAAGAAGTTTTCACGACCCAAACATAGGCTCCTGAAGTCTAGACACGAAACCTAGAACCACAAATGGCTCCAAGCTCCACCCTGGCATGAACATGATAACTAAAGCTCAACATAAATAATGCAAAAAACTAACATCTAAAATAGCGTAAGTCCTAACATTTAAGAACATCCAACAATGTAACATCAAAATCTAAATTCGAAGTTGAAAACATAACTATGTTTAATAAGCTCTACATACCGATGAGCCGATGGGACAAGACGCCAACTAGCTCACTAAAGACTAAAATTGAAGATGATAATGCAAAGCAACCGAAAGTCCTCGATAGATGAGGACTCACCAATAAGATGGGATCTTTTAAACTTTAGAACTCGGCTAGCCGTTGGACCGAGCTTGAAACGTCTGAGCCTATATAATGAAGTAATACAAAGATGTAGTATGTGGTCGAACTTGAAATGTACCAAGTTTGCAAAGTAAGTAAAATAGCTTCGAGTAAGTAAAAACTAAAAACATGTATATCATAAATCATTACATCATAAGATTCTAGAGTAAGGCTGTATGCTAATAACTAAAAATATGATTAAACATAATCAATCTCATAACCGAATCAAATGACCCAAAGATGAAACTGATAAATATAAGTAAAATCAACATTGGGTCAAAATCATGAAAACATAATATCATAACCGATGAACATGCATAACCGAAATCACGAGGGAATAATGGAAGACTCATAATTTAAACCGACATTACCACAATGTGAGCTTACTTGGTCCCAACTATTACACTCAAATGGGCGTAGCCATCCAAAGTCTTGTCAAGGCTAAGGGCGCAACCGTGATATTAATATCAAGCTAAAGGCCCCTTGGGGCAGGGGAGCTCACAAGGGGGGTCTTAAATAATCTAAATAAACCTACATCGGGGCACGTAGTTCTAAGGCCCGGGTTGGGGAACCCCTAGTCTACTTGGTGCTAGGCATTACTCCCAAAAAATGCATATGCTCTCCATCGTTTTTCAATAAAGATGGACCATTATCTTTTGAAAAAGTTGATCATAACAATATATACATAATCCGAAACTAAATACGAGGAGCCTTGGCTCAAGATATACCACAAGATGAAAAATGGGAGTTTAGACTCCAAAAAAACCATGTGGTAAGCTAATATCACAAGATTTAGTCAAATCATGAAGTCATACTTTGATCATGTGGGCTTGCCCAAACTTTATCAATAAACTTGATAGTCAAAATCATGGATATATACATGGGTAATTCATAAACATTCTTAAATATTAGAAATTTCATCATACTTGGAAGCGTAAATCATAAATTCAACTTTTCATGAAACTACCATAATTGGACATCATACTCTTAAAACTTGAAATCGTGAATTATAATCAAGATAGGTCCTTCCATAATCTCAAAAACATCATCTAAAACATGAAGGGAATTGGACCCATAAGCAAATATAAGATAATTTTTGTATTGATTAAATTCCTATAAGATCATAAACTTGACTCCAATACTTGAATTCATGATCATGAAGGTAAGTTGAGGTATGAGAATGAAGAGAAACTCCTATTCATAACCCTACATACCTGGTTAATCTATTTTTACACTCTTCCTTGAAAGCCCAAAGGAATTGGAGAAGAATTTGAAGAGTTCTAGGCTTGATCTCCTTAAGAATTCTCTAGTCTTGCATGCATGAGGAGGGCATAGGTTAGAATAGATTAAACCCTCTGAAAACCCTCCTAATTGATATTAAACACGAGTTAGGTCTAGGCTTAGGAATTATGAAATTGCCCTTACTAACCTCAGAAATTTCCACACCGCCGTGAGTAACGACTCATCAAATGGTCATCCTTAGATCCAATGAGTGTTTACTGCTTAAATTTTCCGTACTGAAGCTCAACCATGACTCCGGACAGATGAGCCACATTTGTCCCATCGACTCGTCACTTCCGCCCGTTGTCACCACTCACCCGCAACTACCTACTTTCTAGAATTCTTCTCCCAACGGGTTTTTGCCAAGACTTAAAGATCGACCAATGAGTCATTCCATGGCTTATTGGTCTTGGCATGTTGACCAACATTCTCACCACAACAAAACCCATGATCCATCGCTTCCCACCATTGCTATTAACCCAGTCATCCCCGAGATACTTTCCAACTTTTCTGCTAAACACCCTTTCACCTCCCAAGTCTAGTTTTAGGCATTTCCTAGGTATTACATGCAGTACTCTTCTAGCCTTAGACTAGTACATATTTTTGTGTTTAACCCGGTATTTCATGGTGTGTCCTCCTCGCGGCTAATGTGTCCTCTTCTTTAGCTCAATGCTTTTTCCAATTATTCTCCTTCACCTATTTAAGTTTAATACCGCTCTAACGAAAAAGAAATGGTGTAAAACCTTCCTAAATTAGTTGAAAACCAATCAAAAGCTCATGATTAAAGTCCTAATGAGTTGGTAAGTTACCAAATCATTAAACCCCAAACTTGAACCATTCCTTGTCCTCAAGCATTTTCTTGCTAGCTGAACAATTGAAGTAAGCATTTCACACCATGAGATTTTTGGAAAGACTACCAGATTCAAGACAACGCCAAAATTACACACCAACTCAATGAAAAGAAAAGGCTCAACAATTTTACACATATTCCAAGAGGTAACCACAAAAATTGCCATGATTATCAAATGTTTTTTTAATTTTAATTAAATTACATGTTTTTTTTGTTTTTTTAATTTAAATTTAACAATTTCAAATTAACATTCAAAGCTTGCCTTAAAGCTCACCGCACTCTTTTCTAAATCACTTCTTTTACATTGAACATATTCAAGCATGTTTCCCAAGGAAGCGATGCCACTCACATCAAGAGAGAATATTATTTAATTTTCAAGCAATTCACACACAAGACGGATTATGGGATATCACAAAGAAATTCTCATGCATGCAACTTGACCTATAGGCTTGCCCATCATGTAACCACTAATGTAAAGTTTCTACACTCAAAATCAATTAGACTTAGGGGTCATACTGAAGGCTAGGGGTAAGGTAGGGATTACTTTTTAGTTCTAGTGATTAGAACCCCCTAATGCCCTTTGTGAACACTTTTTCACACTCCATTTTTCTATTGATATTAACCTACCTTATATATCCTTGATCAACATCTTCAACATTTTTTCAAGAGTCACGCTTTTTTCTTCTTGATTCCACTTTTAGCCTCATCAAGCAAGAGGTAGCACCTTCAACCATTCTTTTTACTTTAATTAATTCATTTCTTTACACCGTGGTGCTACTCACATTAGAGTTCCTCCTATACTTTTCCTCTATTTCCTCTTTCAAAACCCCCCTAACTAGGCTTTTGTCTCATTTCTCCCTTATCATTCCCCAAAATTTTTAGCATCAAACCCCTATTTTTAATTTTTTTTCATAATTAGGCACTAGGAGGATGGCTTCCAAATAGAGATTTCAAAAGGGTAATAGGCTTGTAATGAGGTTCTCAAAGAAAAGGGTTAAAGGCTCACATTGTCTAGCAAGGATGAATGTTCAAGGAGGTCATATGGATAAAGAGAATATCAAAAGAAAGACTAAAATTATTTTCTAAGTGCAGCTACATCTAGGATTTCACCTTAAGTCACACTTAAAGCATGTTCTAGACAACCATTTATGCATGAAAATTAAGCTAAAAGCATACCCATAGAAGGCATCACATCCCAAGGAGTTCACACAACTCTTACAACCACTTCAAGAATAAGGACTTAGACAAGATAGAATGTGAATTAGAAAGCCAAACAAGGAATGTGCAACTCATGACGTAGTAATCCTCAATTTTTGCATTCAAGTGCTCCCTTTTTTCCTCAAAATCCATTTTAAATGCCATTAAAATAATTTTGTGGTGCCTCTTAAAAGAAAGTGTAACAACCAATAGAAAAGACTTCAAACTGCATTTTCCTTAAGAAAGTCGTGCTGCTTCAATCTATCATTGAAAACCGCCACCCACTGGCTACAATTAAAAAAGAAAATTGCTCCTTGAGAAAAATCATGGTATAAAGAAAACCCTTAGAGTTTATTTGCTAACTATTATAAAAAAGACGATTATTAACACTTTGGTCAAAATATTTGTTAATTTGAAATTGACCCAATCAAGTCACATAGAATTTTTTTTTCCAAACCAAGACAAGACAAAAAGAGCAAACATGACAATAACAATAACTAGTTGGTCATTAGAGGAAACACACACCCCAACTAATAGGTTACATTGTCCTTAATGTGTAGGTTCATCTATTGCAGCACCATTGACCAAATTGACCAAGAAGGAAGCAAAGTTTCAAAGGTCAGAGGCTTGTGAGAAGAGCTTCCAAGAGGTTAAGGCCCTCGACTCACCCCAAGACCTGCTGGACCCTACCCGATGGTACCAATGGGAGGGCTTGTGGGTGATGACTCAGACACTTTGAGATCAATTTGTTGTGTACTAATGCACGTATAAGGTTATAGCATATGCTTCAAAGTACTAAAGGTCCATGAAAAGAATTACCCGAATTTATGATCTCGAATTGCGCTTTAGTATTTTCCTTTGAAGATTTGGAGACACTATTTACTTGTTCGTATAGATGTGTTTACTACACCAAAAAGTTTGCGTACGTGTTAACCCAAAAGGATTTGAATCTCAGACAAAGAGGTGGTTGGAGCTATCAAGGATTATGATATGAGTGTCCTTACCATCCTTAGAAAAGGCTAATGTGGTGGTGGACACTCTTATCAAGATTTGTATGGAGATTGTGTCCTATATAGATGTGAAAGGAAAATCTAGTAAAGGATGCACGGCTCGCGTCGCTAGGAGTTCGTCTGGTTTATCCGATGGATGCAGATGTGTCATCATTCAACATGAATCAGAATAATCCTTCGTGACCTATGTTAAAAGGCTAGATAAGACGAGGATCCTATTTTAGTGAAGCTGAAGGGAAGCTTAGTCAAAATCGAAGGTCAAGGTTTTCTCCTAAGGGGGAGATGGTGTGCTCTAATATAAAGGCCATTTGTGTGTACCTATGTTGATGATTGAGAAAATCGGATGTTGATGATTGAGAACGGATGTTGCACGAGCCTTATGTGGCCTGGGATACTCTATACATCCAAGTTCCACAAAGATGTAATCATACCTACTGAATTCTATTGGTGGAATGGAAGGAAGAAGGGACATATTAGAGTTTGTGGCTAAATGTCCGAACCTAGCAAGTGAAGGTTGAGCACTAGAGACTAGGAGGTGTACCTCAAGATATCAGTATTCCTACTTGAAAGTGGGAGGAGATCATATGGACTTCATCATCGGGTTTCGCACTCATCGATAGTATGGCTCCATTTGGATGGTTGCCGATAGGTCGACCAAAGCAACCATTTTCATCTAGTCAAAAACTATCAAGTCAATGAGGATATGCTAGGTTGTACATTCGATAGTTAGGTTGCATGGAGTGCCCTTGTCCATCATATCGTATAGAGGTACCCGCTTACCTCCCAGCTTTGGAAGTCAAGCTTCAAAAGGGACTTGATACTGGGTAAAGCTTAGCACAACATTTCACCGCATGCATGGTCAAGCCGAGCTGACTATTCATACTCATGAGGATATGTTGAGAGCGTGTGATCATGTCAAGGGTAGCTAGGGATATCATTTATCTCTCATTAAGTTTGCATTTAACAACAACTACCATTCCAACATTCAAATGGCTCCGTTTGGATGCCTATATGGGCTGAGATTTAGATCGCCTATCAGTTGATTTGAGCTCAGAGAAGCTACATTGATAGGTTCGGACTCATTCCATGAGGCTATGGAGAAGGTTCAAATTATAAGGGAACGGTTAAAAACAACTCAGACTCGCCAAAATTCCTACGGATGCAAGGGAGGAGAGATCTTGAGTTTGGAGTTGATGATTGGTTTTAAGGTATCCCCATGAAAGGAGTGATGAGAATTTGAAAGAAAGGAAAACCTTTACCCCCATTATATTGGCCCATACCAATTGTGAAAAGAGTTGCAAGGTAGCATATGAGCAGAGTGCCCCTAATTAGCTTCGCTCATTCAATTTTCCATGTATCTCTCTTGAAGAAGTGTTTGGGTGATTCAGACTAGTCGTCCTTATAGGGAGAGTGTGGTGTGAAGGATAACCTTAGCTATGAAGAGGTTGATGGAAATACTAGATCTTCAGGTTTGGAAGCTAAGAAACAAGGAAGCAGCTTCATTCAAGGTGTTATGGAGGAATCATCATGTTAAGAGAGTTATGTGGGGAAGTCAAGAAGATATGATGGCTAAAAACCCGCATCTATTCCTTTCCTACTAAGTTTATCTTTAGGTATCGCTTCCTTCTTAGTACTCAATTAAGTTTCATTCAACTCATGTTCCCTAGTTTCTTTCATTTTAATGAATTTATGGGTGATTCAGGAATTTAGTTCAACATAGTAGTTCAATTCTGAAAGTCACAATTCGGGCGCTTAGCATATATGTTTAGTATTTGAGTATGATAATTAGACACTTTTCGCATATGTTTTCCCCACATTCGAGGATGAATTTTCCAAGGGCGAGATATCGTAATACCTCAAAAAAAAAAATCGTAAGATCTGACCTGAGTCGAAACGAGAAAACAAGATGTTTCTACACCAGGTCAGCAGACGAGTCGTCCAAAGGACCTATCAGAACAATTCACAAGTCATTAAGTGGACTCGTGGGGAAAGGTTTGGACTTTTGTTGAACATTTAGGGTTTGAGGTGATTCATGGTGTGACCATGAGTCACTATGTGATCCATGGTCAAGGGTTGATCAAGGATGAAATATTTGGACAAAGGCACCTAACGACTCAGCTACCACAAGTCACGTTGTAAACACCAAGGAATCATCGAGTGGGTCGTGGTCACAACAGCTTGGTTAAAGGTTGAATGTTTGTTTGATAGTGTCCAACGTATGCCATCACGAGTCGTAGTGTACACCATGGGTCGTGGTGTCTCGCAGACCAAGAAGATGGATTCCATTGAAGGGACGAGTGGCTTACCATGAGTCATGGTCGTGACTTATGGGTCACCCAATCCCATGTTGGATTAAGGTATGTTTTTCCGGAATATACATATTTTTCTGGAATGTGGGCATATTTATATGCCAAATCGATACTCAAATGTATAGCTTTTGCTTTGTTTGTCCAATAAATGTGTGTACATTCTCAGCGTAAATCGTATTTAAGTGTGATTTTATACTAATCCAACATGATTAATGCTTGTTTTGCGTAGAAAACATGTTTGATGGAGATAAATGACATGTTGGGAGAAATCGAAGAGGAACTGAACGAGCAAGGAAGCCTCTGGATGAGCAAGTGAATACAAGGCTCCGCTGATGGAGTCAGACACGCCGCCATCGCTGATGCACCGGCTCGGGAATTAAAAGTGCAAGAAATTCCGTGAAGATCCGCGATCAGCCGTGCCACGTTGGGATTAATTTCCCTGCACTTTGCGGTAATTCCGCAGGAGGGTCTCGGGCGATTGCACCGTGGCACGCCCGTCATGCCCGCGATGCATGCCGTGCCACGTTGGAAGCAATTAATTGCGGACAATTTCCAGAAAGCTCATGTTACATTCGTGTCACTGAGGCAAGGTTCGCGATGCACCCGTGACACGTTGCTTGTTATTCCTGGAAAAATTATCCCTAGTATAAATAGAACACTTAGGTTTATTTTTAATTATTCTGACTTGGTGGAGCAAGAACGTGGTTTATGTAAAAGTAGCTTTGAGGACGAAAATTCTTAGGGTTTTCTATCCCTTTCTTCTCTTCCTTTCAATTGTTTGCATGATTTCCATTCATTTAACGATGTTCAATCCACAAATGAGTGGCTAATTCTCTTTTTTGCTGAGGTTATGAACTATTGTATTGAAATGTAATTGTTGAATTGCTGGTTTATTTTATCTTTTCTTCTATGGTTGTTCTATTCAATTCTTTTTCTTACTACGTTAATATCTCACACGTTAATGTAACCAAAAGTCTCGGTTTCACCCGAGAGGGCAAGAAACCGGAAAGTTGTGAATTAATAGGATATGATCTTTTCTTGGTTTGGGAAAATTGAGAATTGATTTACCTTCGAGATAGAAATATACCCGAAAGTCGTATTAGTCATGTGTGGAATCGGTTTTGTATAGCTAGAACATGAATTTCTTCTTATCATGGAAATGTAGGTGGAAGGTTCATGATTTTAAGTTGATTAAATACGAGAGTTTTAATCCATAGGCATAAGTTCCGACTAGCAACCTGAGAAAAGATAAACCATGTATATCGATAATTAGTTTCTTTACATGTTCTTTGTAGCCTCGGCATGCTCACATTCATAGTTCGACTAACCGTATAGATATTTTACTTTGTTATAAAAATAGTTTCCAAAATACAAAAACTTTTCTTTACACCGTTGTCTTCATTATTATAGTTGTAGTAAATTAACATCTAAAAGGTTTCACCCTCGTAGTCCCGTCCTCGTGGGTTCGACATTCCTAAGCCTAAAAGAGCCACTATATTACTTGTACGAATCTTACACCCTGCTGCCTATCAAGTTTTTAAGGCGTTGCCGGGAACTAGGCAATTGGTGAAATTTTAATTTTTCTTAAACGTGTTAGTTTGCTATTTCAATATTTTATTGTTGACAACTTATCTTAGCCCCGTATTTTTGCGTATAATGTGATCATGGAACAGTAAGAGACAAAGGTTTGGTGGATCCATCCTTAGGAGCCGGAAAGACAATTCAATCGCCAACGGAGAGAAGCTCTAAAGAGAAAACAGGCATGCTCTCACAAACTATTATGAGCAACCATGTGTATCCACCACTGTATGCTAAAGATTTAGTGCCCGAGGGAATTAGCAAACAGATCTGCTCACGTATGTGGCAATCCCACATGCTAGTAATGTCACATCTAGCATCCGCAAACCTCGAGCGAGGGAGGTTCGAGCTTAAAACTGCATTACAGGAAATCACGCACACAAGCTGGCGCACAGTCTCCCTCACGAGGATCCACAACAACATCTTCAGAATTTTCGAGATAAGTGACACTTACATCCTCACTGAGTGTCAACAGATTACGCCAGTTTACACTTTTCCCATTTTCACTTTTGGGAGAAGCCAAGAGGTGGCTGGAAAGTCAGCCACCAAACTCTATAACCACATGGGATGATCTTAAAGAAGTTCTTGATCCGATCTTTCCTTCCCAAGAAACAAAGAAGGCTTAGAAATAAATACTAAGTTTTAAACAAAGAGAAGGAGAGAATCAGGACAAGCTCGGGAGAGATTCAAATCATTGTTGAGGGATCTGGGCCCTCATCACCATCAATCAAATGATGTGATCAGTGCACACTTTTATAGAGGGTTTGGAAACCCTACACAAAAAAATTTGTCGATTCTGGCACTGGGACAAGCTTTAGAAAAGACTTACGAGGAGCTTTATATTTTGCTTAATCGTATCTCAGGAAATCCTGAGTGGAATGCGGACTCTCCAAGGGGAGGAGCAAGGAAAGCAAACTGAGTCTTTGAAGTGGATTGGTTTACAGCTATCGCGTACGATAGTCGCCTTGCATCACTAACACCTAATTTCGCAACATGAACTTGAGCGCCTCAAGCCCCAAGAATGCAAGTGTTGCATTTGGTGTGAAGTGTGTATGGAGCAATGAACACTCACCGAGGTTGTGGAATCCACTGGTGAACTTTGGTTTCCAGAATGCACAAAGGAGAAATCACCACCGCATGGGAACAACTTACAACTCTAATCGAGGAATCACCGAATTTCTCTTGGGGTAGCAACAACCATCGTGTGCGTAGTTCGAGTTAGGGATGCAAAGCTGAATCAAGGAGGGCCACGTAACTATCGTGCACAATATAGGAACAACAATGCCCCTCCTCCACCACCATCACCCAAACGTTGAGGAGATGTTCATGCTCGATAGCTAGCCAAGCTCAATTGCAGTCGACCATGTCAAATTGGCGTACCGGGTCAAGAACAATCACCAGCTACCAAGGCAATCGGAGTATCACTTGGGCAGTTTGTCGGAGCCCGTAACACTGTGCTCAGAGGAGGACTTCCCAAAGACACGTATCCCAACCCCAAGTAGGTAAATGCAAAGGGACCACGAGGAGTGGTTTGCAGCTGAAGGAGGTGGAACCCCAAAAGACCACCTCAATAGTCTGGAGCAAACAGGCGGAGAGGGAGCAGCAATGATGAGAGGGGGAAACACAAAGAGGCCGAATTAGAAAGACCTCCACCCCCGTCTCTAACGACAAAGAAGCACAAGGAGGAGGCGTGCTTCAAGAAATTCATGGAGGTGCTTAAACAAATACACATTACCCTACCTCTTGTTGCTGTTTTGCAGTGAGTGCCCAAGTATGCAAAATATTAAGGACATCGTGGCCAACAAAAGAAGGCTTACCGAATATGCCACGGTGGCCCTTACAGAGGAGTGCAGCTTCCCGATACAAAACCGGTTGCCACGAAGCTCAAAGATCCTCGGGAGCTTCACAATTAAAATAACAATCATAAAGTATCCGAGCTCTGCGGTTTGTGTGTGATTTGGGAGCCTCAGTATTAACTTGATGCCAACCCTGTGATAACTAAGAAGTTAGGTCTAGGAAGACCTAGACCCACAACAAAGGATTTTGCAAATTTCTGCGATCGTCTTTAGCAAGACCATGGTATCATGGAGGACGTGCTAAGGCAAGTCGGCCCTAATCTTCCCGTGGATTTTGTTGTGTCGGATTTTGAGCCGACGCGTAAGTCCCATTTATTTTGGGATGACCTTTCTTATAACCTGAAAGCGCTCATAGATGTAGTCAGCAGCTGCCTAACTATGCGAGCACATGACAAGGTGGAGGTGTTCGGCTGTGTACAAGGCCACCAAGCTCCCCACACGAGGAACTTCGTTGGATCAACGTACTTGAGCAACCGAATGCCGCTGTGTGGCGTTGGAGCCTCGAGAATTAATGGGAGAGCCCCCGATAAAGGTAGGCTTGATGAGGGTGAGGATGTGTTGAGAAAAACGTCCGTCACCCTAGGGGCGTAATGAGCTTAAACGACGAGCCGAGACTCCGTAAACTGTGCGCCGCACGGGGAGGCAACCCAGGAATTGTAATCGCAGATTGTACATACGAAAGAGAAAAAAAAGAGAAAATTAAAAATGTTAAAAAAAATAAAAAAAATAAAAAAAATAAAAATATTTTGTTCTCTAAACTTTGGAATTCTAACCATTTCTTGTTGTAAGATGTTTTGCATGTGTGGATCGGAGGGAAAATGCAAAGGAATGCAAAGAGAAAAAATGAGGTAAGAAAAAAATTTTAAGTGGCAAAACAAGAGCTCGCGCGCGATGGCTCCGTGTCACGGAGGAGGGCCTCCGCGCTACCCTCCGTGACACGTTGAAGGCAAAAACTGGAATTTTTTTGGCTAAATTTTAATGCTCATGGCTGATTTATCTCATGGCTCACGAGGGCATGCTCCGCGTTACCCTCCGTGACACGTTGACGTGTTAATCGCGCTGGTCACACCGGGTCACCGGGCGATCCGCGCGAAAATCCCACTTTTTAAGTTTTCCCAAATCCCCTCATTTTTTCTCATTTTCTCACACCCTCCGCGACAAACCCCAAAAACTCCGCCCCTCAACGTGTCACTAGCATATGAGTTAAATTATCAACTTTCTTCGATATCATCGGATTAAAGGTATGTTCTTGAACTCAACTTCAAATTTTAGCTAAAAATTTTGATTTCTAGCATGAAGTAGGAAGAATCCATGTTCTAGATATAAATTGAGCTTAAACCCATTTGAGTTGTTGTTGATTGTTATTCGTAGTATCGTTGTGATCATATGAACTCGATAATTACATGCTTAATTGAATTTTGTGTGAAATTGTAGCTAGGGTTGGGTTGTGGATTTAAAAAGTTGAATTGAGGTTGAATTGTTGAAAAATTGTAGGTTGTGCATGTTGGGTGAATGTGAATCATGTTATGCTTATCGTATTATGCTCAAGAAACGAAGGAAATTATCTAGAAGCGAATCGGGTGAAACTTACCTAAATTATCGAAGCACATTAAAAATCGGGAAATTGCTTAGGTTGAGTTTGGGAATACTTTATTTTTGTCATTTTCTTTTAGCTAAGTGCCATGTGATAAAATGATTTATCGATAGTATGTTGGAATTAGAGGTACGAAGTCCGAAAGTACATAGAGGTGATACCGTCGAATTTTTAAGAAGGCACGAGGCAATCTTTTTTGTGTTGTTTTTCTTCTATTTCTTTAGTTGTTCTAGCTTTTGTTATTTTTTTTTGTAAATTAGAATAAATGTGATCCGGCCAAAATGCATAATGTGAGAGCAAAAGACTATGTGGGGTGGCCAAGCCAAAACCCAACCTTAGTCGAAGCTAATTTTAACTCGACCGACATTGGGACCGGCTCTGCTTTCTGGACAAAGGGATAATGTCGAGCGTGCAGACAGAGTTGCAAGGGCGCATCAACACGCCAAGAAAGAGATTGAGACTCGGGAGCAAGAACCCTGAAGAAGACCAGAGTTCCACGCGCGCCACGGCATATGGAACGCGATGGGTGACCGAGGAGGGGAAGAAGTGGTATACCAAACATTGCTGGAGAACAAATACTTCCTGAGGAGCACATTGCACTAGAACCATCGGGTACGTATTCCTGACGGGTGCATCTGGATGACGCCACTGGCCACGCTTCATTTTTTGACGAGCCCAAGGAGTGCAACCGCACTTAATACAAGGAATTTTATGCTAACTCCGGAACCCGACGCCGTAAGTCACACCATCAAAATAAGGGGCTGACATCACACTCTGGAGCCTCTACCACCCTAATGCCATCCTAGGGGCGCAAAATACTGACGCCCATGTACTCGACAACAATATCACCTGTCCTCTACATGCGGATATCGACGACATTATGTGGAGCCCTGCCTACGCACGCTGGGAGCAGCACAAGGAGAGGGGCTACCATCGACACCGCCCTATGCACGTATGAACAGGAAGCTGATCCGGCTTTTAAAATCATTTCTGCTCCTCGTTTGATTCCTGGGGTGCACATGACTTGACGGGACCAGGATCGTGTATGCTTAGTATATGCCCTCGATGAAAGGGTCGAGATCAAATCGTCGGGGCGGTGATCCGCTGCGTGAAGAGGGCCCGACCGATCAAGGGCACAGGCACCTGATTCTGGGCTGCCGCCGATCATGCTTCCCGAGGGGCCTTAAGGTCGAGGAAGAGGTCTCTAGACTATCCCGCAGTGGAGCTGCAGTTATAGATGTTACAAAACTAAGGCACCCGACACCACTCACGGCCCGTGTCACATTGGCCGAGCGATGCTTCTGGAAGACCAATATATGTCCCAGACACCCGGATGCGTATGCTCCAAATTTCCACGCATAGGCTGAGACCTAAGAACTGAGATCTAGCTGCGTGGCAACACTTAGATTACCCTTTGGCGAAACGCCTGCACTATGCTCCGTGGGCCCAAGCTTTGTGGAGCCTATAGATGATGATGTCCCCATGGACTAGAGACACGTCACAGGATCTCACGCAGAGTCTGAGGAGGACGATGGTGGAGACCTGTGACATGGGGATGAGACTAAGAACACTCACAGAAGAAGTGGAATACTTGACTGATCAGGGAGTTTCACGAACTACCTTCGTTTGTAATTGTATGAACACCGGGAGCGTGTTCGATTTTAACCGTGGGGTGGGAGAAGCTAGGTGGTGCCGAATTTTGCCTTGTCTTGTGGCATATCACATGTTCTTTTGTTCTGCGTGTTGTGTTTGTTTCAATGTGACTCGTTTTTATGTGTATGTTTGTTTTTGTAAATATTGGTTGTCGTGAAGTCGTGGTTGTGTGTCAGGGAATGTTGTTGGGGCCGACATGTAAATAGTTTGTCGAAATCATCGTATATTTTTTAAAAATTTCGTAACTAGTTTTTTTCTTTTGGTTTCTCGGAGTTTGTTTTCGTGTTTTTTTGCCGAGAAGAGTCCCATTGGAACCGAAGTCGTAAATAGTGACCCTTCTCTATGATGGATGGACGAAGACCATCTTAAGGGAAAGGTAGTCGATAGGAGAAGTATAATTTTTTTATATATTTTTATTTTTGTTGGTTTGGTTGTACCCCATGCATGTTACTCTATGGCTACTAAATTCGTGTTGCGAGTTGTACATAATATTTATATGGCAAAGATGATTCAAGAAAGTATGCAAATTTTTGTACATATGTGAGACACCATACCATAGAATTCGATTCTGGCAGGTGATTAAGGCTTAATTTTTGAATTCTGTGATTAGCCGATTAAAGAGTTCAGGAAGTCACTCTGTGTTGAGCATGTGCATCGAGTGTATAGTGAGGATTTGCTTATTCCATGCTATTATCGATTGTCTAGAACTTGCCTGTTGTGTGTACGAAACGAAATGAAGGAAGTGTAGTGTAGGAAAGGATGTAGGCGTTCTTTGTCAACCAAAAGTTTTTCTTGTTTTCCCTTTCATATCCACCTTGAAGATTAAATCCTAGTTAGCCCGTTGAGCCTTTTTTAGTCTTTATAAATTTTCTTTTCGGGTTTTTCTTTGTCGGAAAGGATGTGAACTAGTTAACCCCTTTTCATGGTCCTTACACCAAATCCGAAGCTCTTAAGCGCTCAAGAAAATATATAATTTTCCCATTGTGTCAAAGGAGTGAAATGATAAAAGAAAAGGAAGGAAGGAAGAAGAAAAGTGATGAAAAGAAAAAAAAGAGTTGAGGGTGAAATGGCCGATTTGAAGGAAGAAAGTTGTATAACTCATTTTTCTTCTACTGTCCTGGGTGTGTTAAAGAAACGGGTACAAATATAAAATAAACTTCAAGAGAAGGGAGGAGGAAGGAAGAAAATATTTCCGAATGCAATGGGACGTGTAAAAAAAGCGCTAAGGAAGCTAGTTACTATTATTGGTTAGCCCAAGATATACCAGTTCCCAGCTTACATTACAAACCCATTAAGTCCCACGTGATCTTACATCACGCATCCATATATTAGTGGAGTAATACACTAGAGGCAAGCTTATGGGTCATGACACAACGCATGTGAATTCTTTTGGGAGAGTGAACGAAATTGTGCGTGTATATAAATACCCCGACATGAATTTTAGAGTTCATGTGACTAAAACAGGGAATCTCTCTTATGTTGCGAGGGCACATGTTTGATGATAGAATAAATTCGTGCCTGACATCTTGATCAGCCTAATATGCATGAGTTTGCCGACATCGAGAGCCGCTTCTGTGCTAGAGGTCTTGATTTATTAAGTGTCATTGTAATGATGATACTATGCATGTTTCTTGATGATTTGTTGTGAACATAATTCCAGATAACCGTAGCTCTGACATTGTCGAGCCAAAGTAGCAATGATGGGATATCATCACGTGGTGTATATAAGTATTGTTCGAGGGACGAACAAGATTTAAGTGTGGGGTAGGTGATCAGGGGTATATTTATATGCCAAATCGATACTCAAATGTATAGCTTTTGCTTTGTTTGTCCAATAAATGTGTGTACATTCTCATGTAAATTATAATGGAAGTGTGATTTTTATACTAACCAATATGCGATTAGCGTTGTTTTGGCAAGTGAAAAACATGTTCGATGGAGATAAATGACATGTTGGGAGAAATCGAAGAGGAACTCGGAACGAGCAAGGAGCTTCTGCTGGATGAGCAAGGAATACAAGGTTCACATGGGAGCCGTGACACGCCGCCATCGCTACGCAACTGGGAATTAAAAAGTGCAAGAAATTCAGTTGAAGATCCGCGCGATCAAAGCCGTGCCACGCTGGGGATTAATTTCCCTGCACTCCTTGCACCCGCAGAGGGTCCGCGATTGCACCGTGGCACGCTGGCCATGCTCCGCGACGGCGTCGTGCCACGTCGGGAAGTAATTACTCCGGGCGGACAATTTTCGAGAGCTTCACAGTTGGCACCGTGTCACTGAGGCAAAGGTTCGCGATGCACTCCGTGACACGTTGCTTGTTATTCCGGGGAAAAATTATCCCTAGTATAAATAGGAACACTTAGTTCATTTTTAATTATTCGACTTGGTGGAGCAAGAACGGGTTACTGTGCGCTTTGAGGACGAAAATTCTTAGGGTTTTCTCTATCCCTTTCTTCTTCTTTTCAATTGTTTGCATGATTTCCATTCATTTAACGATGTTCAATCCACAAATGAGTGGCTAATTTTCTTTCTTGCTGAGGTTATGAATTGTTGTATTGAAATGTAATTGTTGAATTGCCGGTTTATTTTATCTTTTCTTCTATGGTTGTTCTATTCAATTTTGTTCTTACAACGTTAATATCTGGCCAATGTTAATGTAACGAAAGTCCTAAGCCACCCGAGAGGGCAAGAAAACTCGGAAAGTTGTGAATTAATAGATATGATCTTTTCGCTTGGGAAAATTGTAATCGATTTACCTTCGCGATGTAAAATATACCGAGTCAGATACCATGTAAAAGGAATCGGTTTTGTATAGCTAGAACACAATCTTCTTATCACGTAAATGTAGGTGGAAGGTTCATGATTCTTAAGTTGGGTTAAATACTAGAGTTTTAATCCATAGGCATAAGTTCCGACTAGCAACCGGAGAAAAGATAAATCATGTATATCGATAATTAGTTTCTTTACATGTTCTTTGTAGTCAAGATGCTCACATTCATAGTTCGCACTAACCCGTATAGATATTTTACTTGTTATAAAAAAAGTTTCCAAAATACAAAAATCTTTTCTTTACACCGTTGTCTCATTATTATAGTTGTAGTAAATTAACACTAAAAAGGTTTCACCTCGTAGTCCCGTCCTGTGTTCGACATTCCTGGCTTCCAAAAAGAGCCACTATTACTTGTACGACTGCATAATTCTGCGTTCTCATTTCATAATTTCTAAGATCCTAATGCCTAAACTACGCCATTTAAGCTCGCTAGAAGGGTTTTAAGATATTTAAACCTATCCTAAGCCTTACCATTCCATGAATTCAAGACAAGAAGGTTCTTAGGGGTGATCAAGGCTAAAATCCATCAATTCTTCTTCAATTTCCTTTAGGTTCTCAAGGAAGAGAGTAAAATCAAATTACCCAGGTATCTAAGGCTATGAATGAGAGTCTTTTCACTCTCATGTCCTAAACTCTTCTCAAATCTATGGATTTCAATTCTATAATTCAAGTCTCATGATCTATGAGGCTTATGCCAATTCTTGTGAAATTATTTATGATTTATTGATGGGTCAAACCCTTCTATGTATTAAATCATGTTTTATGATATATGGGAAGATTTTATGACTATTTTGAATATAAATTTATAGATTAGAATTTTAATCAAATTATGCCCAATTATGTATGTTCTTATGAAATGATTTCATTATAATCTTGATCTAAATTAGCCCAATTATGATATATGCCTTATATATTTTCTCTCAACTACTACAGATTTATGAAATATCAAGTATATACATGTTTTTAATGTATGCATGAATTTTATGAGTTATGGAGCTATGATTTTGACCGACTCACGTGCCTTATTTGATGGCTAGTTCACTTATTTCAAGCATTGTTATGATATTATTATTTAACTAGCCCATGAACTTCATGTATGTTTTCCTATTATATTAGCATTATATATATTTTGGGAGTAGTATTTAATAATTTAGCATACCTGGGATTAAGCCTACCCCGAGTCTCAACCACACCACGTAGCCATGATGGGACCTCCTCGATCTGCCCCTTGCCCGAATGGGTCTTTCATGAGTGATATCACTTCTTTTCATTGGTTCTACCCTTGGCAAGGTATGAACACCCTCCCGACTAGGAATTTGCGTTGGGTTCTATGTGTGCTCATATGGATGCTCTTATAAAATCTCCCAATTATCTTCATGATTTATGCATGGCCATGTTATATTAGTTTGACTCAAGTTATTTTTTATAAAGCTTTTCTATTATAATTATGATTATGATCGATTTATGAATATTTTCAAAACAATTATCTCCTTTATGTTTACATTATGATATTTGCGTTATGATCATGATTTCCTACTCTTATGAACTCTATGTACTTTAACCTGTCCGTTTTACTACCTTGCATACTCAATACATTCCAAATACCGACCTCACATACTCGCTGTATCATTTCACGGGGCCGAGGACTGGCCTCAAGAACATCTTTAGTCCTTACTTCCCTCTTTGACCGTCCACTGGTTTTGGTGAGTGCTCATCCTTTGAAGATGTTCAGTTAATTGCGTAGTCATATTCCTTCAGCTGTGTGACTTTGTCGAGCTAGTTGGGGGTGTTGTCCCATCACCATCTGTTGTTGAGGCTTTTGGATATTATATAGAAATCAACTTGTCATGTAAAATCTATTCTAGTTTGATTTATGTGTAGACTTCCAATATTATGTATGTTTAACTTCTTCTTTATTACTGTTGAGCTTGATGTTATGTTCATGCCAAGGGTCGAATTTGGAGCCTCTATGGGTTTTCGTCCCGTGTCTTGATCCTGTGTCCTAACTCTGGTCGTGTACATTTACACCGCTTCGACACCCTAGGATACTTCAAAACTTAATGCTCGATACCAAGTTTGTCATGACTCGAACATAGGCCCTGATAGAGACACAGACAAGGAATCCTCGAGGTTTCAAGTCGACCCATGGCATGAACATAGTAGCTAAGAACATAAAACAAGTGGAAACTAAAAAAATAAAACATACTTAAGCCAAGTCTTCGTACATAACAACTCCAAAACTAAATCAACACTGACAAATTAATCATTCTACATATTTTCTAAAAAGCTCTAACATAACCGATGGCATTTACGGGCAAAGACATCCACAACTACCAACAAATTTCGTAATCAAATAACATAACGATGCATAACCGAGTGTCCTCAAGGATGAGGACTCAATGCCGACTCAAGGTGCTCAGAGGAGAGCAAAGACCACTACGCTACCGAGACCGATCCCTGACCGCATCATGAAACAATATATCATAGAGTATGTAAAGCCGCACTTGGAATGTACCGATTTTTAAAGGTAAGTATAGAACTACGTTAAAATACATAAAGAGTTCATAAGAGTAGGAGACAACATGACTGCTGGAGTAAATATCGAATGAAAACATAAAGGCCCAAGGTTTTCAAACCATTCATAATCCAAATCATAATCATAGTAATAAGGGAAACTTTATAAAACATAACTTGAGCCAAAGTAACATAAACATATCCATGCATAAATTATGAGGAACAATGGGAGGGCTCATCTTTACCAACACCATCATGATAGAGCTTATATGATGGCCCACTATTTCTCCCAAGTGGTCAGACCATCCCAGTTTGCCAAGCAAGGGACATGCATGATGTGATATCACCATGATCCATAAATATATTTATATACCTACTATGGAAAAGAGCTTTGAGACAAGGTCTTTACTTGAACGCTTCTAAGCTTATTTCATGCTAGACACTACATCCAAAAACGTGCACATGCGATCATATCATAATCATGAATCATTCCCTCAAGTTCATGACCAAATAAATTATAACATACTTAGTCATACTTGAAATACATGATTAGCCATGAATAAGGGCCCGTGAGTTGGCCAATAGTCTTAAATTCATAAATCATGAAAACATGCATACTTGTGAAAATACATATACTTGATATTCATAAATCCATGAAGAGTACTTGAGAGAAATCATATCATAAATCAAAAATCATAATTCTTAGAGCTTAGGAAGATGAAGATCATAATAGAATTATAACTTGACATTTCATGAAACTTACATAATTAGGCGTAATTCAATTAAAATTTGAAACTATGAATTAATAATCAAAATAGATATAAAATATGTCCATAGATCCTAAAACATGATTTGATACATAAAGGGAATTGACCCATAGATAGATCATAGAGAATTTCACAAAATTTGAAATAAACCACCTAAGATCATGAACTTGAATCTAGAGTTTAAATTCATGGAATTGAGAAGAATTGGGAGCAATGTAGATTGAAAGGAACCTCCTTTCATAGTCCCGCGTACCGGACAAATCGATTCACACCTCTTTGAAAGCCCAAGAGTTGAAGAAGATTGAGAATTTCTCAAGTTTGAACTCGAGGAAGAACTCTAAACTTGCATGCATGGAAATGGTGAGGTTTAGGATAGGTTTAGCACTCTTAACACCTTTCTAACCGAGCTTAAAATGACTTAGTTTAGGACCTGTACAGCTTAGGAACTACGAAAATACCCTTAATGACAAATTTGGAAATTTAACATTGTCAATGACCACGACCAATACCTATGAGTAGTCCCTGATACCACAACTCATGGTTTACATCCATTACTTCCATCCATTCATTTCTAAAATTCTCGTGTCCCGGTACAACGACCAATGTAATGGGTTGTTACTGTACAAAATGACCATTGTGTCCTCTTGTTTTCACCACTGACTCCACACAACGACTTTATGAGACTTCTACCATATCCACCAAAGACTCATACTTCCAAACCACGGGTCATTACTTCGCTAAATTCAAAACTTAGGTCTTTAACCACAATAGGACAGGACAAGTCATTACTTTTCCCAATGACTTGTCACTCCTCTTGTTACCACTACCCAATAACTCACTCCTACCCCCGAGGATTCTTCCCAATGGGCTCATACCATCAGCCATTGCACCGACAAATGAGTCATTCCATGGCTTGTTGGTACTGGGCCCTGCCAACCATCGGGCCTTACCACAAGAGGGAACCCACTGTCCATTGAATCTTCCCATGAATCGTACAACGATTCATCATGTTGTAATTTTCCAACTTTTCTACTACACATTTTAACCGAGAGTCTATTCTTAGGCACCTCCGGCGTATTATAACAGCATGTTGTGGCCAATTGAGGGGTTCGCCCAGTATCAAGGGAGCCAACCAAGGCCCTTATTACCAAAGAGAGGAGAATCAAGGTTAGAGAGACAAAGGATAATCCTAGATGGGTAGAGAGAAAGGATCAATGGGGAATTGAGAGCAAAATTTTGAAGGAGAGAAATATTACCGGTTATAACCCCTATGTACCTACTCTATAAACAAAAGCATCTCAATGAAATCCCGTAGTGAGTGATGTAGGTAGTTAAAGATTGAGGATATGCCGTCCCGAAAAGGAAAAGTAGAATCCACTAATAGCGAGGTTAGAGAGTTGAAAGGGGAGGTGTCTAATCTCGCCCAAACCATAAGCTCCCATTCGGCTTCAATCAAACACCTCAAACAACAAATGAACCATTTGTTGACACAAATGAACCCCCGCCTAAAGGGTGCACTTCCTAGTGATACTCTCCCAAACCCAAAGAAAGATGACCATTGCATGGCAATCATGAATAGGAGTGGTAAGATATTGAAAGATGTGGGCATGAAGCCCAAAGATGTTGACTCGCAAAGGCAATTGATGATGATGTGTTAGATAAGGTGCCAAAAGCACCAAGTGTTGGTGATGATAAGGAAGGAAATGATAAAGGAAATGTTGATATAACGCCATCTATAATAATCCATGTGAAGGTGCATGAAGGCCCCTAATGATAAGGACCATGAAGTAAGAATTCCCCGCCATATCCATAGTATTTTGCCTAAACAAGGAGGATAATCAATTCCAAAAATTCATAAATATGTTCAACAAATTATCTATGAATATACCAATTAGTGGATTGTTTAATTCACATGCTAAGATATGCAAAAATTTATGAAGGAACACTTGAAGTTGAAGCAGTTGGGGGCCAGTTAAGAAGAAGAGGATACCGGGCACCTATAAGGTGACCCATCATTGTAGTGTTTCATGACTAGCAAACTTGCTCCAAACATGAAGACCCCGGGAATTCACAATCCCTTGTACAATTGTCTTGTGTATGTTAAATAAGGCTTTGTGTGACCCGGTTCTAGTATTAATTCCCATCCTCTCAAGGATATTTAAGAAACTTGGGTTAGGAGTCCTAAACCTGTCTTCTATGAGGCTTTGATGGCGTATATGTCGATCAAAAGAATCACTGAATGCTAGTTGGATGTTCTGTGAAGGTGGATTAGTAGGAATCGGGAGAAATTCCTGTAATGACATTTCGTTTTGTCGGATTGTGAGATGGTCATCAAGGTGCCGATTATCTTGGGGCTGCACTTACTAGCAACTCGGAAGGATTTAATTTATGTGGATCTTGGGGAGCTTAACTTTTGAGTAGGTTGTGATGAGGCCACCTTCAATGTATGTCACCATCAAGACCCCGAATGAGTTTAAGGTCATGGAAATGCTCAATGACGTAAGGAGCATTGGGTCCATGTATAATGAAATTGAATCTGAGGATGACCCTCCGTAGTGTTAAAGATTGGAAAGATATCCATCTTCCATGATGTTAACTACGCTTCTTTGCGAGGGAACCCAATCATTTTTATCTTGAGAATTTTGATGTTTTATTGTTTTTGATTTGGTAGGTAGATTGGATGCACGAGCAATGGAGAAGAACAACAACTGTGCATGACGCTAGGACCGAGAAACACCGTGCCAACATGCAAAATGCTACCTGTTGTAGGTAATGAACAAAATATGGGGAGATAAGAGAGGAAATCTAAGTGACTTGATGGTGGAATGCTTATACTAATCCACGAACCGCCTGGCCAAGTGTTGACTTCAAACAATGCACCCGGGAAGTTGGGGTGTATTCACGATCTAATAGGTGAATTGCCGATGCCAATTTGTAAACCCCGCCAATTGTCGGATTAACGATGAACCGAAAAGGTAATGGGCACCGGCTACAGATCTCGGAGAACCATCGGTCCCTATCTACACCGCTTGCTAAGCGCAGGTGAAGGTAAGTCCATTTTTAAAAATTTTGAATGCCCATGGATCGAACCGACCCGTGTATTAAAAGGCTGTCAAAACCTCCAAATCCCCATAAACTTTTTCTTTCCACCTTCCACTTCCCCATTACACCTTAACTCCGTATACACCATTTCCACCTTTCCACCATTAAACCCACCTTTTAACCTACCAACTCTTCACTCCTTCTCTCCTATAAACCCACACTTCATTCCCATTTTCATCACTACTCACTCATATCCTCAAAACACTAAGGAAAGAAAAAGCTTTAGTGGAGCTCCTTTTTTCAACCTTTGATTTTTCTCCTTGATCTCAAAATCCATTTGGTATATAACTTTACTCTATTTTTGGTTATTGTGTCAAAGATATGGATTACGTGAGCCAGAAAATCGAAATGCCCCGATTCATGTCTCCACTACACCTCTATGATTATGTTTGTTGGCACTTGATATTATTCGTTGTGTGGGTATGCGGAGGTAGTGATATAATGTTGAATGCCAATGTGGTTCTTATCTATACCAAAAATTCTTCTTCGTAGTGCAATTGATTTTAGTTGGGGGTGAAGTCCGAGTAGCTCCATGTGTGCTTAAATTGCACAATTTGCCCGATGATAGATGGGGTGATGTCTTTCTTAAGGGTAAATTGTCACTTTTACTTGCTTTGTTGTTTCTATGTTGAGTGGGTTAGTTTCTAACTTGAGGGCTTCTCCAATTATTTGAGTTTGGGCTGAATTTCACTAATCAGCGTCCATTACGAACCACCATGCTCGATGAAATACCTGGACGAAACACGATTGGGGTTCGTGCCACGATCATACTTGCATTATAGCAACATTTTGCAAGTCGAGCACGTTGAAACACTGTGTGGTCAAATTTACTGATCATGGTATTCCTTGTTCGTTTGGTTCGGCGGTTCATGGATCTTCATCCCATTTTTCTTCTTCTTGCCGACACTACTAGTGCTTCACATCATTGAAATTCAACTTGTTTATCATCCAATTTTTATAATTCCTCTCCTTAGTTAGGATAGATTTTAGTTTTTATTATTTTTATTTTATTTTATTTTATTTTCTCTTACATAAAAATAAAAAATGAAAGTATGGTTGTATGGCACTAACATGGTTTCTGCGTAATATGAAGGGAAACCAAGAATGGTAAGGCCCCACTTTTTCCACCAAAAATAAAGGGGAAAGAAAAGGCATCCGCAGCACTCCACCAACTCCGAGAGGCTATAATATTCTCGTGTAGCCCGACATGAAGGCACACGCTATTTGCAAGGGTCGATCAATTATTCAGGGAAGAAGCGCTTGACTTGGTGGAGCCGCGAGGTGACCTCCCCAATATCATCGTCAGCTTCACTATCGCAATGGCATACTTTTACCAATCCACTCCTAGATTACTACCCAGCCTCATCCCAAAATATTACGCCTTAACAATGTGTAGGAGAGCATGTATCACAAGAGGCAGACAAATTTCCCGTCTACCTTGTTAGGTGCAAGGCGTGAGTTTCGACATCACTCCAAAATGCGCCATCAGTTCTTTATTTTGGGAGGAAGAGTTTGATGTTCCTTTGAATATACAACCCGAATTGTTGATAAGGAGAACCAAGCCATTGGATAGCTCTAGTTATTACCGCAAACACACCCTTTGGGCCACCATGGGCAGTGATATTTCTCGCCATGATCTTAAGTTTGAGGCAAAGCTGTGGTTGGACTTCATTTGTGGTCATATCATACCTTCAAATAATGAACAACTTGTCGTGGGCCAGGAAGCAAACTATCCTCATCATCTACATCATAACAGGGTCCTTATAAATGTTGGGGAATTATTTGTTCAAATAAAGAGAAAAATCTACCAAGCTCAAAATCTCAATGCCCTATGTTGTTCTCATATCTCAACTATTCCAAGAAGCTGGAGTGCCACCTGCACTGGCGAAGCCCTAACCCCGCTACCTGCAGTTGGCATCGGTGGATCGCAAATGGGACGCTGATGTCTTTAGAAAGAGGAAGTAGCTACAAGCTTTTTATGTTCCAAAAGGGTCTTTCTCTCATGATTCTGAGCAAACCCCACCGGCTCCCATTCATTACGCTACACCCAAAGGCATTGGGACAAGCTTCGTGCGAAACCCTTCTAGGAGATCTTCACCTTCCAACATCTTTCGCAACCAAGTAGTCTCCACAAGCTTGCGGAGATGACTAAATCTCATGAGAGCTAGCTTTAGAAGAAGTCTCCCGTCCTTATTACCCAAATTGTGAAAAAGGAGATGAAGTCCATGTATGGGAGTCTAGCCATGTTGTGCAAATGGGTGGATGTCGTGGAGGGGGTTGTCACCTCTCTCCAGTCCGAGGCCCTATTAACAACTATTTTGAGGACTTGTGATGAGGCGAAGGATTTGGGCAACAAAGGCCAAGATGGGAAGATTAGTAAATAAGATGATGAGTGACCACTTTGGGAGTTCTCGCCCTCTTTATTTTGCATGCTTACATTGGGGAAAATATAGTGTTTGAGTTGGGGGTGGGATGAGTTTTCCTTGTGAGGTGATCATTTGTTTTTATTGATGTTATGATGTGGTCTCTTGTCGCTTGGATTTTTTTCTTTGAGTTGTGAGGACTTATGAGCCTTTTCTCAAGCTCATTTTGCAATGTTTGATGATTTCCTTGTCATACCGTTTGTTTATTTTTAGATTGGTGAATGGTAGTTGATCCTCTATCGGGTTGGAAATGGATGAATTGAAAATTTGTATTTGTTCTTAGTGCCAATGAATGGGTCTTTGTTTTTATTGTCAAAGTTCATGACTCAAGTTTTATTTTCGCCTTTGTATATAATAGATAGTAAATAAACCCAAGGATTTTATACCATAGTTCTTTACCAAGGAGAAATTCTTCTCTTTTTATTTATCTTGTCAAACCTATGACATTTTCCAATGATAGATCGTGAGGCGACTCTCTTAAGGGAAAACGCCATGTCTTTCTTCACTTTTCTAGAACCTGCTTTTGAGAGGTACCGATCTTAGCGCACTGCACCCAAGTGATATGTTATTACTTAGTTTTGTCTTGTTTATATACTTATATGTATACATTCTTATGTGATTTATGTAAATGTGTATATATACTAACCAACATGATTAGTTCTTTGCTTTTGCAAAGTTGTTAAAATGAATTTGGGGAACTAATCACAGTTGGTGAAGTGAAGGAATGGACTCAGGCAAAACGCTAAGTCAGCATGAAAATATGTAACAACTGTCCCTGCGCGACATGGGCCGTGTGTGACACGCTGCCATCGCGGTAGAATTCTACCGAGATTGAAGATTTTGAGAAAATTCCAAAGAAGGTGCTACGATAGCCCGGTGGCATGAGCCTAGGCTCCGCGATGGTCTCCGTGCCACGCTGGGGAAGAAAATTTCGTGCACCCGATTCAAAGGGAGGGTCCGCGACCACTTCTATGGCACTGGAGCCCAAGTTCCGTGATGGCCTCTCGTGCCATGCCTCCAGTTTATTATGGGAAAATTTCTCTGACTGTATAATAGCACACCTTAGGTTTTTATTTGGATATCCGACATTTCATGCAAGAACTGGGTAGCGGTGCGCTGAGTCAAGAAATTCTAGGGTTAATTCTTCCTTTTCTCTCAAATTTCAAATTGCTTGTATGATTACTACTTGTTTGAGCATGCTTAACCAACAAACGAAAATAAATTACCTCCAGTTTGAGGTTGAGGCTAATTGGTATAAGGTAATTTGTGTTATTGCGCTTGTTCTCTCTAAGAACTAGTTGTTCTACTATTTCTTGTTTTTCAATACATTAATGCTTGGCCATCGTTAATGTACATATTAGAATTCAAATTTTATTTCCGAAAGGAAAATTATTTGGATAGATGTGGAATAAGTGGAATATGTTCTGTTTTAGTTGTGAAACTACGTTAACGGAAGAATAGAAATATATCTATAACGTCATATTTGGTCATCTAGGGAAATTAGTGTGTTTTACCATAATATGAGAGTTTTTGCATCATGTAAATGTATTGTGTGTGTGTGGGCCTCATAATTCTTAATTGGTGAGGGGTTCTAAAGACCCGAGCCATTGGTTAATAATCCGACTAACAACCGAAGAGAAGCATTAGTCGAAATATAGCCGATAAATTACATATTTGCATGTTCCCGCCTTAACCTCGCCTTTGTTCGTGCTATTGTTCAGACTATAATTCATTATTCTTACTTAATGTTACATTAGATATTATTCTATAAAATTACTATTGGTTTTGTCTATATACTTGTATAAAGACGTGTGACTACTAAACACAAAGAGAAAAATTACTACCAAGTTACAATTCTTATGGGTTTGATACCCGGCTTGAAATAAAGCAACTATATTACTTATAATGTAATTAATGCGTGCACTTATGCAATTGAGGATCAGTACCACCAAAATTTTTTGTGTGGCATGGAAAAGTTAATTTAAAAGAAAAATGGGTATTTGAAGCCAGGAAATATAGCACTCTCTTGTCATACATTGCATATTCCTAGTTTGGCTTGTAGATTGGCATACTCTATTGTCTTTAATCAAAATTTTGTGATAATTATGACTTGGTGTCTAACTCTTTGGGTGTACTACCTTGTGTGATAAGGTTAGTTGAATGAGTCTCATGCATCTCAACTTGTCTAGGACATGCCCTAAGTGTGGAATCAAGGTGAACCGCACTTAGAACATTATTTTTAGGCTTTTTTTTTGATTAACACGCACCCAAAATGACCTCCGAAAATGTCTTCCCTTGCTAGCCTATTTTAAGCTTTTGACCTTATTCTTGAAACCATATTACAAGCCCAATTTTCCTTTGTAATCCTCTTCTTTGGCACCCATCCTCGTAATTGCTAGTGATGGAATGAATAAAACAAGTAATGGGGATTGAAACCCAAGCACATATAGGAGAGATAAGGAAATCATGGAAAGAGGCAAAAACCCATGTTTGGGGGTTTACTAGAAAGGGAGAAATATGATGAGCTTAAATGTGAGGTAGCACCAAATTGTGATCAAAATAAATGAAACAGATGGGTTGAAAACCTTGAATCATCAAAAAGAAAAATAGTGCAATATTGTTACCTCTTCGTTTAGATGAGGCTTAATGTGAGAGCCAAAAGAGCTACAAGGAGGACTTTTGAGAAATAAAACATGAAGATGATGAAAAGGAGGAATAGGGTGGGAGGGATCTAAAGGGTTTGATAGGAGGTTAAAAGTGTTCTACAAAAAGGAATTAGGATGTTCTAGTCACTAGAGCTAAATATTTGTCCTACTCTTATCCTTAGTCTTCATCATGACCTACAAGTCCTTATTGATTTTGAGTGTAGTTGCACAACATTAGTGTTGAGTTATACAAAGGGCGAGCGTATTGGTCAAGTTGTATGCGTGGAGATTTATTTTGTAAGAGTGAATGTGACTGCCTTATTCTATAATCCCTTGTGTGTGCATTTCTTTATAATAAAGAAAGGGATTCTCTCTGTGTCTATGGCATCACTCCCTTTGAGTACATGTTTACTGATGTAAATATGTGATTGAGGCATGAGCAACAAGCTTCAAGGAAGCTTTGAATGTGAAATGATTATGATCTGAGATGCTATGTTTGTTTGAGTGGATAAACCATGCCCTTTTTTAAAAATAAAAGAAGTTGTGAATCATTCCTATTCATTGTGGTTGCCTTTTGAATATTTTCACATTTTAGGGGAAGTCATTTTCCTTTTTCCGTGAGTTGGTGAGCTTTTTCGGGTTGTCTTAGGTTCGTTGGTCCTTGATGCATAAATTCATATTTGACATGTTGTCCATTTTCCCAATTGAAAATAATTTCATTACTTGAGGACAAGCGATGGTTCCAGTTTGGGGGTTTGATGATTTGCAGTTACCAACTCACAAGGCTCTTAAACATGAGTTTTTGCTTAGTTTTCAAGTCAATTAGGTTGATTTTATTCCTTTTCTACTTGATCCTTGCGTATACTTAACTTGAATAAAGAAAAGAATGAAATTGAGCAAAATGTATGAAAATAAAGTTGATGACCGGTTCTCTACCGAAGGGACATCATAGATGTCGGATTGATCGCAGCTCTCTCTACCGTGTGGAAGAAGGTTGAGACTCCAAGCAGACCGCAGATAAGCACCGGGAGAACCGCGCACCAATGCCAAAGTGCTAATGAACTCACCGCTGTGATCTATGACCAACCGATGGCCCGTGATAAGCACCGGAAACCACCGCCGCTATTGCCAAAGAGCCAAAAAGTCTCACTATCCTTCGGGCCTAGAGATTACCGGCGCTTTCACGCAACCGCCGCTGAATCACAAGTGAGGCCTGTCTGTGGGTAAAATGTCAAAGTATAAAAAAAGAGGAGCATATCTTTTCATTATTTTTGTACTTATCATAAAAAACTAAATATTCCATTTTAGAAGGTATTGATCATTCTATTTCTTTTGTCTTTTATAGAAAGTAAAGAAAAGTAGAAATGGAAAGAGCCATCTTCTTTATTGAGAAGCTAGAAAATTCCATCGGAGTTCAGATCCTTTCTCAACTTACCTTACTCTAAGTTTGTGAATGATACGAAATTTTGTTTAATGCACATCTTACTTTACTCTACATGAGTAGCTAAATTCTTTACTAGGGTTGTCCGAATGATTGGGGTTGATTTGGGTTGAGTATTTTGTATTTGATCTTAGATTTACTCAATTATTATGATTTTAGTGTTTTCCTAATTTTAAGTTGAAACCTCATATTAAATGTGTGTTGCATTTCTTACTTTGAGTTTGCTTGAAAATAAAAATTAAGGTAATGGGTGAGGAAACACTAATGGGTATTTGAGTGGTAATTACGTGGGGTTGGGCTAGACGTAGCCAAAACTCATTATTACACATCCATTAAGGATTGAACTAGAAATAGTGAATACATACCCAAGCTGATGTGGTTGTTATGAGGAGGAACCTCGGGGATATGAGAAAACCCAAGGTACAAGACATCTAATTGGTTAAGAAACTTAAGATGTCCCTAATCAAGAGCCAATCATATTGTTGAGTAAAGAAAGGAGCAAATTAACAATTTTTACCTCATTGAAGCCCTTATTAATTTCATACATCCTGTCTTCTCCATTGGTATTTTTTATATTCATTTGTTTTTAATGTGTAATTCCACATTTTATTTTATAAATCGCTATTCCCCCAATCTTCTATTTAGTTCAAACATTGATGTTAATTAGTTCAATTTAATTGACAACTATTGGGTGTGATCAACCGGCATTCCTCGTGATTCGACCCTCGACACCTGAGTTATTTGTTTGATACAACGACCATTTGCGCTCTTTCGTAAAGGGTGTAGTTTGGACGTTGTCGAACCATCTGAGATAGAATGAAACAAACGAAGGTAAGAAACTTAGAGTCAGAGACATGATAAGGAATCAAAAAGGTGGAATTTACTAAAGTGCCCCATAGCCTCCCGAAGATAGGATACGTATGTTGACGTACCGATCCGCGAGATTCTACTAGGCACTTTCTCTTGTTCTGCAGATCGGTGAATCTAAAGCTCTAATACCATGCTATCATAAGCTAAAATTTGCCATGGTGGAACTACTATACCCTCCCCCGTAGGTGTGTTAAAACCTAAGAATGAAATTGACAATAAAGACCATCATATTTATAATGGAAATAGAAACTGAGATAAATGGGCCACAAAGTTCAATACACACATAATAGGAAAACAATATATACACAAGAAACCAACCCGACTTGGTGTCACTCTGCATTGCAGCCTCTAAAGTATGAGAGCAAGGCACAAAAATATATAACTATCTAGTCAGTACAAAATATGGACAAGAGATACAAGATGGAAAGTAGTAAATCTCTAGATACCAAGAGCTCACTACAATCCAAAATAAAAAGAAAAGTCCATAACGAGCAAGAGAATCAATGAGGGTGACTTGTAGTGTGCCAAATACAAAAGTGCAAAAGTGTAGTATGAGTACCAAAATACCTGGTACTCGTAGGAATCATAGTCAACCAAGCTCAGGAGATACTACATAATACAAAAGACATGAAAGGAACTATCTATCGAAACCAACTTGGAAATCACAACAGTATCAAGAATAATGTGAAAACAACAAGAAACACAAATATAAATACATACATATAAAAATATATAAGAGCAATGTAGTGCAAGAGGATGATGCAATGCAATATGGATCAAAACCGGTATCTTACCTTGAGCCGCCCGGCGCCACCTCGAATGTAGTGATTGTGAAACCCAACATCTTACCTTGGGCCACTCAAGATCTTATCTCTGACGTAACAATCAAGTAAAGTATAACTGGACCAGGATCTTACATCACATCGATCTAAAAATAGTACAACTCTCTCTCTAAAACCAAGTATTTGTAAAAGTAGTAGTACACTCTCAGGGGCCCAAATCAGCAAAACAACGAGACAAGTTTAGTTTAAAAATAAAAAGTCAAGAAACTAGTATCTTTCCTTAAAATACCTCAAACCATGTGCGTGTATATGGGTTCACATGCTCACTTAAGTATATATACATAAGTGTATAATCACACATTAGATAGGCTAAATCAATTCTCCATCCTATAATCATACTAACCCCACTTAGCCACTCCGAATCCACTGACCTCAAGCCCGTAATCCCATATCATAAAGGAAAACGAGAAGTTAAAGGTAAAACTCCAACAAAATTGATAACAAAAATTTCCACTCACAAAAACCTCTTATACAACTCCAAGAGTTCCTAAACTATCCTTAATTAGCAAGAGCATCCTAAACCAAGGCTTAGAAAGGAAATACTCACTCTAAAGTCCAAGAAATGACCACAATTTTGAAAATCATCACAACATAATTCTACCTAGCAATTTATCCTAATAGTCTTGAAACATGTAATACACTGACCCACCGAGCCAAGTCTAAAGAAAAGAAACTATACCACCTAGTGCCACAAACGACAAACTCACGAACCATCACTGAAGGAGCCTTTCCCATCCACAAAGCTTCAGCACACCACCACACTACTAAATATGATCTACTCATAAAATGAAAGCTGAACAATAATCTTTATTTCTGAATATAGAAGTTCGCAAAAATCAAGTAAAAAGCTACAACCCCGAGACCCCAAGGGTGAATCTAGAATGTTATTTCAAAATTGAATTACCCATGATGAAGGAAGTCTTATGCACCAAAACTATGCTAAAATCAAGCTTCAGAACGACTCCCAACCTCAAAAATCCAAATGTAAGATGTTAAGTAAAGAATTCTCCCAATTTTTTTCCACCAAAGATTGATTAAAGCTTGAAATTAAAGACAAAAAACAATTAGGAGGACACTAAAACGTAAAATAAAACTTACCCCCTTTCGAAGAAGAAATCACACCAAAATCATTTCAAACTAAGCTCTAGTAGTCAATATATATAAGAACAATGAAGAATATGTCTTAGGGAAAAGATAGACCGCTAGGCATTTACCTGGCAACGTGGGACATTTCACCGCAATTGTGGCACCGTAATTGCATACGATTCATAGTGATCGTGTACCTCTAGGCTTACCTCATTTATCACCACTTGGCCAAACACCAAATGCGGCTTTGAAAATGCAAATAAACACCGCAAATGAGCCCTACCTCCCCTTAAATTCGCCCAACCACCGTAATTGTGTAATAAACAACGCAATTGGGTAATGGCACCCGTAAACCACCACAGAATGCCCAAAGCCTCCTAAACATGGAATCAACCCTTGAAACTTGTTTGAGACTTCTTGGGCACAAACCAATTGTGCAACCCAACTATAAATGGAATTGGCTGCACTGAATCAACAAAATGACCAACTAGAGGTCGCTCTTTTCCGAGATGTTGACTAAAGTCAATACTTATCTAAAATATTGCATAATCTTCCAAAACACACGAAATGAGTATAAATGCTTGGGACTTGGAACCAAAGGCTCCCACTAACCCAATCCACATTCGGATTTGAAGGCACTGACGGCTCATTCGAGATTATTTACTATGAATTTGACCGAAGTCAAACCTTTCAATTTTAAAAGATCCAAAACTAGGAAACCTTTCTAAAACACTTCCCAACACTTAGAACTACACTCCTCATCCGAAACGCCAAAAGAAGTCTAGCTTGGGGAAGGTTCACAATGGTAGAAACGAATGGAAATAAGGAAGTGACTAGGAGGGTCATTATAAGTATATTATCTATGGATATATTTTTAGTGAAAGGTAAAATATTTCTCATTCAAAATACTTTGCTTCAAAGTTTTTATTCTTATATCTTCTTGTTTGGTAATATATTTCTAGGTCATTTAAAGTCCCTTTTGGGGAATAAAGAACAACTAGAAGGTTCCATAGCTAAAGGTTATATAGTTGAAAAGCTTAACTCAGCCTTTGGCTTATTTAAGGATATAAAGTGGAGAGTTAATAATCCTAAATGTAAAATGATGAACTAAATCATAACGAGATTCCCCAAGTATCTATGTTCCCTCCATAAGGTGAGAACTTATTGAGGCTCAAATATCCTTGACTCAACCGAAGAAGACTTAAGCTCCTCGATATGTGTTACTTAATTGTGCAGCATTAAAGCTTTTTATTGAGGAAGAAATATAAACTAATTTGATTTATGATAGAAATATTAGAGTAAAGTGATTAAAATTGATTTTGTTCAACTTTTTATAGTGAATTTAGTGATAACATAAGAAGGATTTCAAGAGGTCAAAAATCTTTTGATAATAGAAGTAAAGAAGAGAGTTAATAAGGAATTTATTTCTTTGTTATCAACGCAAGTGAGTGAAATCGGTATTCAAATGTTTATATGCTTAGGTAAGTTTCTTGTCTAAATTTTGATGAAACCAACTTTGTTTATTTAGATTATGAGTCTAGATATAACAAATACAATATCTATTAATCTAGAGTTATTAGCACGGGGCCCAATGATAGATACAACAAGGTTCATCAGTTTATAATATTAATTGACCCAAATTTTAGACTTTTCTAGTGAACAATGATCGAACACTCGGAGACGTTGAGCTTTTCTTACCTCGACATATCTTGTATTGCATCTAAAGATGATAGAAATGAGAAGCAAGCAGACTTGCCATATTATGAAAAGGTGAAAGATATTATTGAGATTAATTATTATGGTCAATTCAGGGGTGTACTCTTCAAATGTTAATGTGTTGATGCTACCCGAATAGTGGGTTCAAAAGAGATGCTTGAAATTTTAATTGATATAATTTTTCTAGATTGATTCACATCGGTGATCATGAAGATTATGATGCATATATTAAAGAATCTCAAGAAAATACAACATGCTATATTGATGATAAAATTGATGACAGATGATGTGTGACTACACATTTAAAGCCAAAAGATATTTGACATGGAGAGATTGATCAAGGAGAAAAGAGCGAGATTGAGCCAATACCACAACAAATTTTGAAAATTTTCTTTATTTTGATTATGCTCTATATATTGAAGAATCTCAAGCAAATACAACATATTATAGTGATGATAAAATTGATGAAGGATGATATGTGACTGCACATTTAATGCCGAGAGATATATTTGACATGGAAGAGATTGACGAAGGAGAAATGAGCGAGATTGAGCCAATACCAATAACAAAATTTTGAACACTTTCTTTATTTGATTATGAAAATATCTCAATTGCAATAAAGGAGAATATGTATTAATAGGAATTAGGTTCCTTAGTTTAATATCAAATCAGTAGATGTTTTTCATTTTAGTTTCTTAATTTTAATTTGTAATTCAATGCAATTTTTATCCGTAGAAACAATAAAAATTGTCCCAAAAAATTGTGTTCATTAACTTTGCTTCAAATTTTATTTCAATATTTAGATCTTAAAAAATTCTACATAACATGTTCTTCATGGTGGTATTTTTAATTTTGGATATGTTTCTGTTAATCAACTAAATAGTGTGTTTCATCTACTCTTATTGCTTTCTATTATGTCAAGTCCAAGCACTACAAGAACTTACAGAGCTCATTTTACTCAAGACCTACTTCACAAGGTGTAGAAAAATCTTCATCAATAACTAAATCGTAATCTTCACACTTTGATAATAGATCATTTCTTTATCAAAAACTTAATCATAGTCTTCATCAACAATGTATGACATCATTTCTTCAACCGACGACAAAACACTCGTTTAGCACCATCCCTAACACCTTCGCTTAGACATACAACCAACTCTATCAATCCAGAATTGCAACGCAACATATATTCCATTAGTGAAAGACCATCACAACCGAAACATCTAAAATGTGTAGTGGCCGTGAGTCTATGCAGCATTGATGCAGACGAATAGGTACTCATTAATTTCTTTCTTCTTCTTCATCTTCTTCTTCGTTTTTGAGGGGGTATTGAAATTTTCTTCTTTTCTTCCTCGCCGGAGGAGTCTAGGAAAGTTATCTTCTTTTTCTTCTCACTATTGGAGGGGACCCGGAAAAACTTCACTTTTTTTCGCCAAATCGCAGACCGAAAGTTTGCACCTTAGATTTTTTCTCACAGGAGATGGACGTAATAGGTGAGATTGTGGTTATTTTAGGGTACCGATGGAATCTATTGACAAAATATAATCCTAAATGTACTTCTTGATTGACAAGTGCTTTTGTTATAATTTATTTGAATTATTTATACATATTTTTGATGATTTTATTTGTGATAGTGACTTATTGAGTTGTTTGCACTATGATTCATATTAGAAAGCTTCATTTCACTAATATTAATCATGTTCTATTGTTGATCGTGCTTGAATCCTAAAGTTGATTAATGTTCCAGGGATTATAAACAAATTTTGACAGGAGAAGCAATAAGAGAAGTTTCATGGTGGGTGAAAAATTAGAGTAGGAGGATCATTGTACCAAATCGCTTACTAATGAATGCTCATATATAAATGAAAATTTGAGAATTGACTTGACTAACTTACATTTTCACCATCTCGTATAATTTGTGATTTTTATCTTTTCAAATTCATAAGGAGCTATCAAGAAACTCAAAGTGAAGAAAAGAGAAATATTAAATTTGTCTAAAGGAGAACACATTATGGTAGATTTTGTTGACTTAGATTATCTTATTAGTAAAGGATAAGGCATTCTTGCGTGCTTTGTAGGATTTTAGCAAAAGACTGCCCATATTTTTATTTCACTTTTAAAATGGTAAGATTTACCTACGGCTTACTTCAATCGTTGCTTTGATAGATTTATAAAAGTATAGATTATTTTGTGCACCATATTTTCTTTATTTTTTGTGGTGAAGTTGGAATATTTGAGGTGACTTATATTGTTGCTATTGCTAGTTAAAAGTTTGAAAAAGATTCGTAATGTTTGACCAAACCATTTATTCTTGAAGTTGCAATTTTATTTTAGGACCACCGGAATGAATGTAAGATGGATATGTTTATAATTTCATGTGTAAAAATAGGGCGCTAGAAGGATAAAGTTGTATGATAAAAGTTTATGACCCAATTTAAGAGTAGAGATGTGATAATGGATATACTTCCAATGGGAATTCCAATCAATAATGAATATATTATGTTGATTAATACTTTAAATTAAAACAAAGGTACTTATTCAAATGGTTCGATAGTTAGGTGTAATTACATGGCTATTTTATTGTATATATTAATTTTTAAGTATCTTTTTATTTAAAAATGTGTAAAAAGTGTCAAATTTCAAAGCAATAAATCATTTCACACATCGGTGGCTCCAATTGCAACTCCAAAAAGAGCCGAAATGATGTAATATATTACTCATTTGAATTGCTTTCGTTAAACTAAAAACTATTGCTAGTTAATTAAGTATACAATTTTAATTTTCTTACTTATATATGATTGAGACTAGACAAAAGTCTGAACAAAGACAACTTCATCTCACTACTCATAAGAATAAATATTGATTATATATTAATGACGTGGAAAAATAAGTGTATAATAACTATGATGTATATGTTTTATTATTCTCTATCTGTTATATTATTTGTATTAAAAATTTTGTAGGAGCAATTTAAAGATCCATAAATTGGGTTGGCCTTGGTGTACTTAAGACTTCTTCATGTAATTTTATCTTGTCACCTGCTAAATGAGTTATCATATTTTATTTTTGATGCATGTTATGTTTGGAAAAATATTGAGCTAGCCATGACTCAAAGCACCATAGATGAGTCAAGTCACAAATGATGTTGTTGGTAAGGTGTTAGGGAAAGAGCATTCCTGACGTGGTAAGGTGCTTATAATTAGGAGTTGTCCCAAGTAGAGCTTTTAAGAAAACATGACCCCATTATAGTGATTTGAATGATTGAAGTTATAATAATGATCCATGTTCTTCCCAACACAAAGAGTATACACAAATGTTGAAAGTAAACGTGCTAAGACAACTATAATATTATGATGAATGCTTTCAAGATGTATACGATAATGAAAGAAGGGACAACACCTAATTAATTTGTTGGGATCTTTTTTCTACAACTCCTTTAATAGTAAACAAACTTTCATAAACTTTTACCCTCTTAGGAAGGGTCTTTTATCTCACTCGTTCAATATTGTGTATATCCATCATTAATTTAGCCGCTCGGGCAGTTATATTGGGCATGTGAATATCATTACATTTTTCTTGTGATTTTGATTTGTTTTTTCTTTTCTTCTATGTATATATGAAAATAATCGATAAAAGAGAGAAAATAGAGACGAAAAGAATAAAGAACAAGACAAAAAAGAAGGGTGACTTACTCAAAGAATAGGAAAGTACAAATAATAAAGCCTATGTTCCAAGTAGTTGAATAATAATTCTGATCTTTTATCTCGGGTGTAACTGCACTTTGTTTGTAATTGAGGATTGAGGAGATAGGTTCTTTTTGGAGCATTGATGTCTCTGAAATATTTTTAGTATTCATCAGTGAAAATATTTTCATTGCACCTAGATATAAATGTATTTTATTGTAATAATAGGGGATGAAATCATAGCTTCAGGAAAATCAATGTTGAATTTGAAACCCCGGGATATCAAAGACGAAATGATAAAAACTCTAACATCTATTGGGTCTTTAAACGCAAGAATCCCATTCTATATAGTAGTAACTTTATTATGTCTTTTGCAATGAGTATGTTCAATGGCTCTTCACTTTATATTTTCTAGTAACTCTATAATGACCCGCTCGATAGTTATAAAACCTTGGCATTGTGGAGTGTGAAGAATTAAAATTTCAAGGAAAGTAATTTTATTGTTGTGATTAAAAAGGTTCGAGAAAGGTTAGTATTAAATGAAAAAAGTAAAAATTTATATGAGCTAATATGGGATCACGCACCTGACAAGCTCATATTAGTGACACTGCCGTTGCAGGTCATTTCACGAAGGGATGACGCGGATCGTAACTCCGAAGTTTCGGTTTATTTCAAGACCCAATTCAATTTAATTAAGTATTAATTATTGAAAATGAGTTGGGTGATATTTTAATATCCTAACCAAAAAAAGAAATGGGTATTTAAAGGGAACAAGATTCCATCATACTCATGATTACTTTCAAGAAAATGCCATTCGGGTCAAGAAACAAAGAATCAAATTCTTTCTAGAAGCTTGGTGCCCGTGTAAATTATGAATTACCTTGGGTTAAACTTGCTTAGTGACTCGTATACGTGTGCTGAGTTGATATATATAGGTTTATCCATCTATAAGATATTAAGTTGAGTTAGTTTAACAAAATAGAGTAATGTCTTATGGGATGATGTGACTTTTAGAGTCAACGCAATAAATTGGACAAGGTTAAGGGTGAGGGTAGTTAGAACTGGTTGTAGGTGATGGTGATGTTATTATCTCTTGATTTTGTTGTTATGGATGATTGGTATAGTTAGTTGCCTTAAAGGAGGAATTTGAGGAAAAGAAAGAATGGGTATATAAATACGATGCCTCGCCTAGTTAAATCGTACTAGTCGAGATTACGAATGGATAATTATCAGACATTCGCTAGTAACTTATTAAGTAGAAATAAGAATGGTGAGGGGGACAATAATGTGGGTCCGAGTATTTACCTTTGAAATGAAATCTTAAGATTAGTGTGAGGGTTTGTTTGAATGTAATGGATGATTTTGTTAAGCCCTTATATGATAGGGGTGGAAAAGTTGAATCAATAGATTGGGAAAAGTACATGGTGGTATATAATTAATTGAAATTGATGATCGGTGACTTAAATCCATGATACTAATAACTAAGAAAATATTAGGTTGTTATGTGGAGTAGATTTTGTATAATATATTGTAGGTGTTACGACTTGATAAGAATGTTTGGATGGTCTCGTGATAGTGATTGCAAATAGACATTTTGGGTGATTTAGCTATCCCAGAGGAAATAGTTATAATATTGTATAACATTGTGCATATCGCTCATGAATTGAAAGTACTGTGATAATCCATGTGTTGTTATGATTTATCCGATGTTATAATTTATAAGTAAACATATTGAAATATATCTATAAATGTTGATAATACATCTCTTTTTTATCTTGAGATACGAGGCTCGTGCCCGAAAAGCATTTGAGAGAGCTGCTAGGGTGTGGAGAAAGTGATGATTGAGGAATACACCATTCTTCTAAGAGGGCTCATGCCCGAGGTGAGCATCTAGGTGAACGGTTATAATATGAGTGACTCATGCCCAAGGGGAGAACTCAGTGGAGCGGTTACGATATGAGTGCCTTGTGTTCGTGGGAAGCATCTAGGTCACAGAGCTAATAGGAGCATACCATGTTGGGGTATAGTACATGAATTTCGAGAGTCCCCTGCTGTGTCATGAAAGGAAGGAAACAAAAGACCCCAGGGAGCATGCATACAAATGTGTGAAAGATATATGGAAGACGTGGTAATGCATACGTGAAATGGCTAAATACCATTGAGAGACCGATATGTGATTATAGTTTGATATAGAGGGGCCAGTAATTTCATGGTCTCGATTGAGTTTCCTTATGACAACAAGATAATGGTAATATTTTTTGTTGTCTATGTTAAAGGCTTATATTTGTATGAGGAATTGATGTGACTTGTCTGATATGATTTATCTTATTCGAATATTGTTGATTATTAACCCATATTGATTGATGTGTGAATTATCGAGACTTGATGTCGGGTTGGTCTTGATTGTGGAAACATTTATATCAAAAAGGATAGAGAGGAGCTATTAAATAAATAATAGATTTCATAAATTTTGTGTACTATCATAACAAACTTTGGTAGTTAAAATCGATTTGGTTACTCATGAGGTCGCATTGCAATAATTGGTTATTGATACAATTTAAAGAGTATGAAAAGGCCCTGAAGTAATACGTGTATTAAAAAGTAAGATCTCTATGAGCCTATGAGCCTACTCCCAAAATGTCCAGCCATGCTTCTAAGGAGGTGTCACCTTCGGGTTTTTGATGTCGCCCAAATTCACCTCGCTAGGAGAAAGTGGTAAACGACCTGCCGCAATATAATTACACAACTCATAAATCGTGGCTCTAATCCATAGGGAATAGAGATTAATGGAACAGAAGTTGTCTATCGAATTTAACTAAATGGCATCATTGTATTAAAAATAGAAAAGTAAATGTTGGGAGAAAGTAGGATCACAATTGAAATTCAACTAAACACTCAATCAACAAGACAACCAACGTTGAAGTAACAATATGAGTAATGACTAGGGGTGTGCTATTGACGAGGCATTAATAGGATTAAGGATAACAAGAAATTCAAAGTATTACTTACAAACATAAATAGTCATGGATAAGGTGATACTTATGCTTCTCAACCACTATACTATCTTTTTCCTTGAGTTTTCTCAAACCCCATGGTCCCAAAAACATCAACCACTACAACATAGTCAAGAATAGAACTATTTCTAGCCTCACCGTTTAATGGGTATGTGAAAAGGTTTTGGCTATTTCTAGACCAGACCCACACAATCAAAACCCACTTACCCACCATTGTGTTCTCACCGATATTCTATTCCTCTTTTCATGCAACAATAGAATAAGTAGGCACAACCCATATTTACAACTATGGAATATTTCAAAATTATAATTTATAGAAACAATAGATTTATGCTAAATAAGTAATTCTAAGATTAAACTAGCAACACCCAATCTAATTTAGCCCCTATCATGTACACACCTCTAGAAAGATGTTTAACTACTCATAGATGAAGAACAAGAGATTATATTAATAAACAAAACCATATCATTCATCATCAAGGGTAAATTTCAAGCTCAAGGTTGTTCTTCAATGGAGGTTTTTACCTTAAGGAGCAAGAAGAAGATGAAGAAAATCTCTCTATCCTTTTCTCTCTCTAGAAATTCAAAACAATACAATATGGAATGTTCTCTACAAGAATCTTCTATTCTGTAAAAAAGGTGTGCCAATTAGGGAAAGTCTACTCTATTTTCTTGTGAATTTTCTTCTCATTTTGCCCTCAGTAACATCCAAAATATCTTTATGCCAAATCTGGACCATTTTACCCTATTCAGCGTGGCCTTACTACTGAGGCACAAGCGAACATGGGAGCAAGTGTCGTGTAGGTCAGGAGCAGACTCCTAACAGGCTCCTACTTTTGCAACCCGTGTTTCGTAGGTGCTGAATGCATTTCACTATGTCACGACCCAAACATAGGCCCGGATCTAGACACAGATGTTAGAACCATAAATGGCTTCAAATAGACCCATGCCATGAACATTACAACTAAAGATCAAGATAAATAATGCAGAAAACTAACATCTGAAATAGCGGAAGTATGAATATTTAAGAACATTTGAACAACGGATTATCAAACTCTAAATCTGAAGTTGAATACATAACTATGTATGATAAGACTCTACATACGAATGAGCTGATGGGAAAAGACTCCAACTAGCTCACTAAAAGACTGAAATTGAAATATGATAGTGCCAAAGCTAACTAAAGGTCCTCGATAGAAGAGGACTAACCAACAAGACGAGATCTACTAAACTCTTAGAACAGGATAGCAGCAGGACTGAGTCTGAACATCGGAGCCTGTATCATGAAACAATACATCATAGATTATGCGTTCAGTACTTGGAATGTATCGAGTATGCAAGGTACGTAAAACAACTAAGTAAGTAAAACTAAAAACATGTATATCATAAATCATTACATCATAAGATTATTAAAGGCTTGCATGTTATTAAATGAAAACATGATTAAACAAAACTAAATCTCATAACTGAATTGAATGACCCAAAGCTGAAACTGATAATTATAAGTAAAACTTAACATGGTAAAACCTTCTGAAAACATAATATCATAACTCATGAACATGCATAACTGAAATCATGAGGAACAATGGGAGACTCATTATATAACTGACATTACCACGATAGAACATACGTGGTCCCGACTATTACACTCAAGTGGGCAGAGCCGTCCAAAGCCTTTCCAGGGATAAGAGCTCTACCATGATATCGATATCAAGCTGAAGATCTCTTGGGGACAGGGGAAGCTCATAAGGGAGGTCCCAAAGAATCTAAATACCTACGTTGGCACATAGTTTTGAGGCCAGGGGTTATCAGAACCCCTAGCCTACTCGGTGCTAGAAACTACTCCCAAAAATATGCATATGCTAACCATCATTTTTCAATGAAGCTGGACCATCATCTTTTGACGAAGCTGATCATAATAATATGTACATAGTCTTAAAACTGAACATGAGGATCCTAATATCATACCACAAACTGAAAAGTGGGAGTCTAGATTCCAAAAAAATCATGTTGTAAGCTAATATCATAAGATTTAGTCAAATCATGAAGTCATACTTAGATCATGTGGGCTTGTCCAAACTTTCTCATGCTTGAAATAGACGTGATAGTCAAAACCATGGATATATACATAGGTAATTCATAAACATTGTTAAATATTAGAAATATCATCATACTTGGAAGCATAAATCATAAATTCAACTTTTCATGAAACTAGCATAATTGGGCATCATACTCTTAAAACTTGAAATCATAAACTATAAACAAGATAGGTTTAAAACTTGCCCATAATCTCAAAACATCATTTAAAACATGAAGGGAATTGACTCGTAAGCAAATCAAAGAGAATTTCATGAATTTGTGTTAAAACCCATAAGATCATAAACTTGACTCTAATACTTGAATTAATGATCATGACGGAAGTTGGGGCATGAGAGTGAAGAGAAACTTCCATTCATAACCCTACATGCTTGGTTAATTTGGGTTTACACTCTTCCTTAAAATCCCAAAAGAATAGGAGATGAATTTGAAGAGTTCTAGGCTTGATCTCTTTAGGAATTCTCTAGTCTTGCATGCATGGAGAGGGAATAGGTTAGAATAGATTAAACCCTCTTAAGACCCTACTAACTGAGTTTAAAATTATGTTGTCATGACCTGAACATAGGTACAGATCGAGATACGGGACAAGGAGCCCAGAGACACTCTAAGTTGACCCATGGCATGAACATATCTCCAACTCAATAAATAAAAGTGGAAGATCCACATAATAAACATAGTAGAAATCTTAACATAGCATAACATCAGTACATACAACACGAGCCTGAAGCTGAGTACAATCTATGTTTGAAAATCCTCTTTTTCTGATGAGTTTATTGGACAAGATCCCAACTAACTCTCGAAGTTTGAAACCAAAAATATACAGATAACTGATAAGGAATGGTCCTCGGGAGATAAGGACTCACCAATTGGGACTGCATGTGCTACTTTGGAAGGCTGGCTAGCAACAAGGCTAAGTCTGAATATCAGAGATTGTATCATAAAATGATATAGAATAGAGTATGCAGTCAGTACTTTGGATGTACCGAGATGCAAGGTAAGTAAAATGGACAGTTAAAATACATAAGAGTTCATAAGAGTAGGACTACATGATCATAACGTAAATATCATAATGTAAACATAAGGGCTCAAGGTTTTCAAAACATTCATAATTCAAGCATAATCATAATCATAAGAGAAAGCTTATTATACATGACTTGAGCCAAAGTACATAATCATAATCGTGCATAAATCATGAGAAACAATGGGAGATTCTTATAACCGACATACCCCATATGAGCACACATGGAGCCCAACCTGTAAACCCCTAGTCGGGAGGATGTTCATACCTTTCCAAGGATAGAACCATGAAATTAGGCATAATATCACTAATGAAAGGCCCATTTGGGAAAAAGGGATAGTCACAAGGTCTGATCATAGTAACGTTGGAGCGTAGTTTTGAGACTTGGGGTGTGTTTCGACTCCGGGTCTACTCGGTGTTAAATACTACTCACAAAACATATTTAATGATGTCACGCCCCACCTTGGGAGGCATGACTGGGACCTGATTCCATACTGAGATTTAAACTAACCTGACTGGGCTTATGCACCTCTGGTGCATGCCTATTATTCAAATGAAGAAAACAACGAGTTATATCTCGAATGTAAACAAAGCCTTTGGCTGGCCAGGCTCCATAGCCCCCTATAAAAAGAAAATAGCTAACCAACAACACACAATAAGGGATCCTATGTGGGCCGACTAGACCACCATGTTAGTTATAGCAGGATGAAAACAGATAGTCATATCTATGCCATAGTCGACAAGGCTGCTAATTAAATGCTAAACTAGGCCCCACACGGTTATCACTCAAAATAAACATACATAGGCCCTATATGACAAAAAACAAAAACCAACAACTGAGAATCTGTAGCCTGCAAGCCTCTAAGAGTGGAATAATGGTCGGGACAGGGCCCCAACCTACCCATAAACTGTACAAAAAAAGAACAAACCTTCTCTAACTATCATCTTCGGAGGAAAGGAGCTGACTGTGCTATAAACTCTGACTGGAAGCTTGGAAGGTCCTGGATCACACTTAACTGTATGTGCAGGAGAGTAATCCCAAAATATAAGGCAGTAAAATAGTAAATAAATAAAAGCTGGTAAAGCTGAAGTAATCAAGGAGAAGGATAAGGATTTAACCTGAGTAATCTCACAATTTGAGAAACATAACTAAAAATTATATGCACAAACAAGAACCTAACCAGGTCCCCATAAGCATGGAAGGTACAAACAACACAAAATAACCTACCTGGCCCCCCTAAACCCTGAAAAGTACAAACAATGCACACTCCTCCTGTATGTCTACTAAAGGTTCGTAAGTATACTGTAACTCATGAATACTCGTCCTCTGAAGCTGTATCTGAGCCTGATAGGCTCCTGTAGTTGTGTCTGTGTCTGAGCCGTATAGGCTCCTGTAACTGGACCCCGAGCCTTCGCACGTCTGAAGGTCATGGTACCACTATGACATAGAGGAGTCTAGAGGTAACTAGACCTCAATACGGCCCTCATAGCCTCATTCTTGTCCCTTCAAACATCATGTTGCTTCTGTGAGCGTGGGTATCTCAATACGGCCCTCATAGCCTCATTCTGGTCCCTACAGACATCATGTTCCTCCTGCAAGTGTTTGGGTAACTCATTACGGCCCTCACGACCTGAATCTGGTCTCTTCGGAAATCATACTACTCCTGCGAGCATATCCCAATAGGTGAAAAAACATCCGACGACACAAACATTGTATGCAGAACCCAAGCTAACAAGGGTTTGCTCTGATAAGGGTTACTATGTCATCGCGATCGTCTTAATTCTATTTATAGAAGCTGAATACAATAGGCTTACACTGGAGTAATATAGATAAATAGGTCGTACTAACTTTACGATGAATGTAACTTGCCAAAAAGGATAGCCTTAACATACCTTATTCGATGATTTCTGGGCGCTCGAACACTTCCAACCTGACGTTAATAATTTTACCAACTTGCAGTCGTCACACTGGGAAAATGAGGCTATTTTAATACTAACAATCGACAATTAACAATATATTTTTATAGAATTAACTATAGCTTCAACTTAAATTAATTCAGCCGAAAACTCGCCAATTGTCGAGACTTTAAAAGGTAGAACTACTTATCTATTGACTATAGCTGCTTAGGACTCAATTGAAAGTAAATTCGGCAACTTTTACTCGGTGGGGTTCCAGCTCACTAAGCGAATTTTCACAAAATAATTCCGCTGTGATGCTTCTCGTAGGCCTAGGACTCATTATCCAAGGTAAATTTGTGTTTAGATAGAGTTTAGCAGCATAATCAAAGAAAATCAAAAAAAATTGCGTGGGTTATTGTTTTAGGTCAAGGGAAACTCTTGCTAATGACTTATATATATCTAGGCGGTGGTAGGGGGGTGTGCAGCGCGCCCCTCATAGCGCTGCATAAAGGGCACGATGCGTCAGTTCCTACACCAAGGTAGGTCGTGCGATGCGGCCCCCAGTGCACCGACCTCCTAGACTTGGCCCTCATCCGTTTGATGATGCGCTCGTGTTTTTGCATTCGGGGCCTTCTTGCGTAGGTTTTGTATGCTGAAATTCTCAATGCACATGCATGCACAATGATTGTACTAGGGAAGTTTATGGAGTGTAACAGCCTTCCCCCCTTAGGAACATTCGTCCTCAAATGCGGTCGTTGGCTTAACAGAGTTAACTCTTTTAACTATTCCTTAGAAAAATTTTGGCAGATTCTCCTATGTATTATGGATAACCCAGAAACCTAAAACACAGAAAAACCCAACATAGGCATCTCACAGGATGCTATAAATAGCTATTTCACCATATAGAGATAACCAACCAACCAATACTAATAATATAAGCAGTAAAATAAGAACTAAACAACGACCTCACGTTAACTACATATTCCGGGTCAATCCTAGAACAAGTGAGGATATCGAGATCTCATGTCATCCTCAGCTTCCCAGGTCATTTCCTCTATATTTATGTTTTTCCATAAAACTTTAACGAAGGCTACATCTTTAGTCCTTAAACTACAAACCTTCCAATCTAGTATAGTAGTCGGGACCTCTTCATAGGATAACTCCTCAGTAACTTGAACATCCTTAACTGGAATAACCCAGAACAAGCCCCCTATTCATTTCTAGATCATTGATATGTGGAAGACTAGGTGAACAGATTCTAGCGCGGAAGGTAGTTCTAACTCGTATGCCACTTGGCCTATTCTTCGAAGGATTCGATACAGGCCAATGAATCTAGGGCTAAGCTTGCCCTTCTTGCCAAACCTCATCATGCCTTTTATAGGCGAAACCTTGAGAAACAGCCAATCATGTACACTAAATTCCAAGTCTCTATGCTGAACGTCAGAATAGGACTTCTGTCGACTCTGGGCTGTTAGCAAGAGTTCTCTAATAAGTTTCACTGTTTCTTATAACTGTTGGATCATATCAAGTCCAATTAGGTCGACCTCGCCTACCTCAAACCAACCTATGGGAGATCTGCATTTTCGTTCGTATAAAACTTCATACAACTCAATCTGAATGGCTGAATGATAATTGTTATTGTATGAAAATTCAATAAAGGGAATATGCTCATCCCAACTTCCTCCGAAGTCTAGTATATGCACCTGTAACACATCCTCGAGCATTTGAATCATGCGTTCTGCCTGACCATCTATTTGATGATGGAATGCTGTACTCAGATTAAGATGTGTCCCCAAGCCTTTCTGAAATGACTACGAAAATCTAGCTGTGAATTGTGCCCCCTATTAGAAATAATAAATGTGGGGACACCATGTAGTCGAACTATCTCTTTAATTTACATTTCAGCATAGTCTTCTATGGAGAAGGTAGTACTGACTGGCAAGAAATGGGCTGATTTCATTAATCTATCGAAAATGACCCAAATGGAATTGAATCTACGCCTAGTGCAGGGTAACCCTGTCACAAAGTCCATATTGAGTGCTTCCCATTTTCACATGGGCACCACTACCTCCTGCGTTAATCCACTGGGTTTCTGATGTTCGGACTTTAACTGCTGGCAGTTAGGACACTGCTACAAATTTAGCTACACCCTTTTTTATTCTAGGCGACCAATATATATCCTTTATGTCATGGTACATCTTTGTCGAGCCTAGATGAAGAGAGTAACGAGAATAATGTACCTCTGCCATGATTTGCTGGCGGAGCCCTGATACATTTGGAACGCATAGGCGACCTCTAAACCTCAAGACCCCATCTTCCATCAACTCAAAGGTCATTAATTCACCCCGTTGAACCTTATCTTTGAGCTGCACTAGGCTAAGGTCCTCATACTTCCGTTCTGTCACCTCTACAACTAGGGATGATGTTTTTGTATTCTAAATCACAGCCCCATTATCCTCTAAGTCTACTATCCGGATGGCTAGGCTGGTTAACTGGTGCAATTCTCGAGCCATTTCCTATTGTTATGGCCTCAAATGTGCCAAGCTTCCCATAAATCTGCGGCTAAGTGCATCTGCTACAATATTAGCCTTCCCTTGGTGATACAAAATGTTCATGTCATAATCTTTTAGTAATTCTAGCCAACGACGCTGCTGCAATTCAAAATCTCAGTAACACTTACTCAACTCCTTCCCACTAACACTTAAGCTACAGACAGGTGTTCTGACTTCTTTTCCCCCATAACAACATATGGGTCGTTACATTAACTTTCGAGGGTGAAAGTTCTCTTAGTAGTGGATGTTGTAATGACCCTCCTAGTCACTGCCTTATTTCCATGTGTTTCTACCATCTCGACCCTTCCATGACCTCTACACTGATTTTATATCTTGAGGGGATGGGTAGTGCGATTTCGAAGGTGTTCCGGCGAGTTTTAGAAAGGAATCTATTTTTGGAGCTTTTAATGTTAAAAGGTTTGACTTTGTTCCACATTTATAGTAAATGGGATGGGATGAAAATTTAGTCAGAACAGATAGATCCAAAACATATTTTGGATTTGTGGGACCTTTCATTTGGGTATCAAGGCTTTTGGACTCATTTAGGGTGTTTGGGGCGGCTGTTTGTAATTTTGGATAAAGTGTTGACTTTTGTCAACATCTTGGCAAGACGACCTCCATTGGTCATTTCTTTGATTCCATTGAGTCCGAAATGCCCTTTTCAGTCGGTCTGCACTATTTCTTTGTGTCCAGGAGGTCTCGATGAGTTTCGAGGGTTGATTCCAAGTTTGGGAGGTTTTGGACATTGCTATGTTGCTGGTGTCTGGTGCCGCCACAATTGCAGTGTTTTGTCCATAATTGTGGTAGTTGGGCAGATTCCACATTTGGTGTTGTGTCCACATTTGCGGTAAGTGAGGCAGTCTTAAGAGGTTGTAATTGTGGTGCTGCAATTGGTGGGAAATGTCCGCATTTGTGACAAATGTCTGGCAGTCTATATGTTTTTCCCAAAACGTATTCTTCATTGTTCTTATCATATATGACTTCTAGAGCTCGGTTTGAGGTGGTTTTTGGTGCAATTTCGTCATGTTCAAAAGGATGAAAGTTATTTAACTTTCATTTTAGTTTTTCCCCATTGTTTTGTCTTTAATTTCGAGCTTTAATCCGTCTTTGGGTAGGAAAAATTTGGGGAATTCTTGCCCAAAATATTAAATTTAATTTTTGATGACTTGGGAGTCGATTATGGCTCGAATTTGATTGATTTTTGGCGCATAAGACTTCCTTAGCATGGATAACTCAATTTTGAAATAAAATTCCAAATTCGCCCTTGGGGGCTCAAGGTGTACTTTTTTATTTGGGTTTTTATATTGTAATATTGGTATCGTTAGTTTTGTTTTAATGAGTATATCGTGTTTGAGATAGCGTGGTAGCGATTCGAGGCTTCATGGAAGAGGAAGGATCCCGAGTGACGATTCAAGAGTTTTCCATTTGTCCTTGGGGTAGGCTATGATTTCTTTTATTTAGACTTGGCTCGGTTTGGTAATATATTTTATAAGTTTCATGACTATATGGTAAATTGCTAGGTAAAATTAAGTTGCGATGATTTTTCAAATTATTTGCTATTTCTTGGACTTTAGAGTAGTATTTCTTTGTAAGCCTTAGTTTAGGATGCACTTTCTAGATTGAGGATAGGTTAGGAACCCTAGGTTATGCTTAGGAGTAGTTTTGCGGTAGAATTGGTTGTTATCAATTTATTGGAGTTGTTATCACTTTACCTTCTTATTTTTCTTTCTGTTATGAGATTGTGGGCCTAAGGCCATGGATTTAGAGTGGCTGGACTCCAGGTTAGTATGATTATAGTGTGAAGGGTGATTTTTTCTATTTGATGTGTGATTATACACTTATGCATATATAATTGAGTGAGCACGCATGTATCCATACACTACAAAAAAAGGGGCAAAAAACGAGGGCCAGGTACTGACGGACATTGTCGATCCAAAATAATGTGTGGAATACCGACTTTGTCTGTCGGTTTATCTCATTTTTTATTCTTTTATAATTATTTTATTAAAATAACGATTATTCCCTCGTTATTTTTACAAATTTTTTCGCAAAATAGATAATCGACAAATTTGGTCGATATTTACTTAAAAATTTTAAAATATTTTAATTAACCAACGGATAGGGTCATTTTTTAAAGATAATAATTTATAATAATTTAATTCAAAAAACCGANTTTATAATAATTTAATTCAAAAAACCGATATACAGGGTCGATTAGTCTGTCGATTTTTCAATTAAATGAGTTGACCCGATCTTGACCAAAAATCGACGGACTAATCGACCTTGTCCGTCGGTTTTTTAAATTTAATCGACCCAAACCCCCCTTTCTTCCCCATTTCTCTCTTTCTCCCTTTCTATTATTTCTCTCATCTCCCTCTTCTCTGACGATTCCCATCTTCACCCACCGGAACCCATCCATGGCCACCGTCCACCCTCCTCACCGCAGCTCCGCCGACGACGAACCCACTCCCCTACCCTACTGCCCGACCCATCCGACCTACTGCCATATTTGAAGGTTAGGGTTTTCAATCTTTGAATTAGATTTTTTTGTTAGATTTTAGATTAAATTGTTAGATTTTTCGGTTAAATTGTTATATTTCATTGTTATTGTCATTGTTAAATTACTATATTGTTAATGTTATTGTTAGAATTATTAGATTTCCTTGCTAAATTATTAGATTTTATTGTTATTGTTATTTGTTAAATTATTATATTGTTAATGTTATTTAAATTGTTAGAAATATTTTGATTTTATTGTAAATATTGTTTTTAGGATTGTTAATTAGATTTAGTTGAAACTTTGTTAGATTGTTAGATTTTATTGTTAAATTATTAGAATTATTAGATTTTACTATTAATGTTACTTTTAGAATTGTTAATTAGGTTTATTTGAATCTTTGTTAGATTGTTAGATTTCATTATTAATTTGTTAAACTTTATTGTTAATGTTATTGTTAGGATTGTTAGATTTAGTTGAAATTTTATTACATTGCTAGAGTCCATCGGTTTTGAAACTTTGTTACAAGTCAAGTTAGAAATTTATTAAGAATAACTAGTAGCAATAACTATTAAAATTTAATGATAAAATTTAATAATAATAAGTA
>JACEIK010002600.1:56861-68485 GCA_018107945.1 Datura stramonium
TTATTATTTTAATTATATTTTATAATGCATGTAAACTTGTATGCAAATGTCTTCAAGTGATCGAGGTCAAACTAGTAAGGGTAGTAAATCAAGTAAGAGTAGTAGGAAAACACATAAGAGACCACTAGATTCTAGTGCTTCTTCGGGTGGCCTTTCATCTACTCCACATACACATTCTTCTCCACGTCTGTCCTATGTCCCCTATGGTACTGGGCATCAAGCACATTCATCTCTACCTTCATTTCCTACTACTTCTCACACTTTCATTCCTACACCTGCCATTCGTCCACCACGGGGAAACTCGACGTATTCATCGTTCGGTACTCTTTCTCCGGTTGGATCATCTCCTGACATTGCCAGATTGCGACTTAGAGATAGAAGCTCTGACTCAGATTCAAGGGTGCTTTTAGTACTCCACCCTTGACCCAGTCATATAGAGCACCGGCACCGGCATCGACACCACCACCGGCACAAGCAGCTTGAGAGCCACAGTCAGGAGATACAGAGAGTCTCGGTAGACTAGTGATCGTGCCTGATGGATCTAGGTAAGTTTGATTTTAATTTTTATTTAGATTTATAATATTTAATCTTAATGTTATAATTATGAATTGACATGTTTATTGTTATTTTTACAGGTTTCATCCGGAAAAAATGGTCGAAAATCATCTAAGCGAGAGCGTTCGGAGGATATATGATCGACCTTATCCAAGTTGGAATGAAATACCACATCGGGTTTGACAGGCCATGTTTAATGAGTTTAGGGTATATAAATGAATTACTATTTCATAAAATTCTTCTTTGACCCATGATTATTATATATCATCTAACACTGTTGATCCTTGAATACAGACATTGTGTACTTGGCTACCTCAGCACGATAAGAAGATAGCCACGAACGACATTGTGTACTTGTTCAATGATGTCAGATTGGTTTAGGGATGCAAGATTAAAGAACAAGAGGCCTGAATGGATGCTACCTTATTTTTTTGAGGCGCTTCAGGAATATTGGAACACGCCTGAATTTAAGTCAAAGTGTGAATAGGCGGAAAAGGTCAGGAGTGAAGGGAAAAGTGGTTCGTTTCACACTGGGGGTGCAAAGAGCCAATGGACGATAGCTAGAGAATTGGTAAGTAACTATTATATTCAACACTTATATAAATTTGATTAAATTTTATATATTGTTTTACTTTGATTACATTTTGTTTGCAGGCCAAAAAATTGGGTCATGACCCTACTCAGGAGGATCTATTTTGGGCTATCCACGTAAAGAAAAAGAAGAATGAGTCTGATGTTGATACATGGGTCGAACAAAGAGCTGAACAAGCCTATGTAAGTTCATACATATTATATATAAATAGTAATATGTTAAGTTTAATTTGAACAACCATATTATACTAATTAACTTTTTTTAATTATGTAGATGGATTATCAGCGACTCTTGTCTAGACTCAACAAGCCCTAGGTAGGCCGACCTAGCCTCCACTGGATGTCGCTACCCAAATTTGGACTGAAAAAGTGGCTAGGGGGAAGCAAAAGGGGAGAGTCTGCAGCCTAGGATCTAGAAACCCAGTTCGACGAATTCAGTCCGGGCTGGAAGGTATTGGCTCTTCTAGCCAGGTCGAGGCAGTTGATGGTATTCAGATTGTCGCAATATCGCAGAAGATTGAACAGCTTACACGTTCCTTGGAAGATACTGAGGCAAGACGCATTGCAGAGAGTTGGATAATGTGTCATACCATCGAGGCTCTCAAGGCACAAGTGAACAGGCTAGCTAGTGGAATGTGGAGACAACGTTCCCGTTCTCCTCTTTCGGATGGCGAAGTGTTTACGACAGATGATAAAAATGTCTAAGAGACACCTTAGTTGTTAGGATTATTATAAATTTAAAACAAAATTTGTTTATACATTTTGATATTTTTAAACTTTGTTGATAATTTTGGTCGATATTTAGTGTTGTTTTTGATGTTTTAATTCGATAATTACTATGTTATTGATGTTCTTGTTCATTTAGAATTGTTTTGGTAGCAATTAGTGTTGGATATTAGCTGAAATTAAATTGATTTTTAATTTGGCAAGTGGGAATGCAGAAATTGCAGCTTTCTGCTTCCGGTGCATTTGCAGAAAATCAACGTGCAGTGTAGGTAAATCCATCGATTTTCTGCAAATACATACCACAAGAAACACATAAAACCGACGGACAAACCGACAGTGTCCATCGATATGTTCTTTAAAACTAAGAACATACCTATGGACACCATCAGTAATTTATGATTTAAAAAATTAATAAATAATTAAATATTAGCGACGGTGTCCGTCGGTAATTTTTCTCTCCTGTCGGGTAATATTTTAAGAACCCACGGAATTAAAATTCACCAAACCGACGAACGTCCATCGGTAATATCTGATGTTTTTCATTGATTTTTTATTTCCGACGCGACATATTCTGATGACCTTTTGTCCGTCAATTTTCTAGCCAAAAAACTGACGCTGTCTGTCGGAAATTACCCTCGTTTTTTGACTATTTTTTAGTAGTGATATATACATGCACATGGTGTGAGGTATTTGAAGGAAAGTTACTGTTTTCACCTACTTTCAAATTTTAAACTAAAATTGCCTCATCTTTTGTTGATTTGGGCTCCTAGGAGAGTGTACTACTGCTTTTAAAGATTTTTGTTTTTATAATGAGAGTTGTACCATTTTTAGATTTGGTCCGACATAAGATCGCGGTCTAGTTATACTTGACTTAATTGTTACATTCAAGCTGAGATGTCGGGTGACCCAAGGTAAGATGCTAGGTTTCACAGTTACCACATCGAAGGTGAGATGTCAGCAGCCCGAGGTAAGATGCCAGATATTACTACATATTGTATTGGCCACAATATTGCTTTGCATTATTCCATATTGCACTATATTACTCTTGTACAATTGTATGTATGTATTTATATTTGTATATTACTGTTGTTTTCATGTTCTTCTTGGTCTTTTATGATTTTCAGGTTAGTTTTCGATAGATAGTTCCTTTTATGTCTTTTATATTATATAGTATCTTTTGAGCTCGGTCGACCTATGATGCCTACTCAGTACCCCATGTTTTGGTACTCATACTACAGTTTTACATTTTTTATGCAGTGTAGAGTATGAGTCACCCTCGTTGATTTCCTGCTCATTTATGGACTTATTGTTATTCGGATCATGGTGAACTCTTGGCATCCAAAGATTTACTACTTTCCATCTTGTATCTACTATCCATATTTCGTACCTGCTAGATGTTGAATATTTTGTAAAGCCTTACTCTTGTACTTTAGAGGCTATTATACCAGCGACATGAGGTCTAGGGTTGGTATCTTTTGTATATATATATTTTTCTTATTTCCTTAGGGCCCGTGTTGTATATTTTGTACCTGTTATGTATGTATGTATACTTTGTGGCCCGTTTATCTCAATTTCCTCTCCATTATTGTTATGGTGGTCTTTACTTTCAATTTTAGTTCTTGGGTATTAGCTTACCTATTGGGGAGTATAGTAGGTTCCATCATGGCTCAATTTCGAGTCATGACAATACTGGACCACCTTTTCTTAATTCATCACTAAATGAATAGTTAAATGAACAATTACAGTAAAAAATATATAGAAAACAACATCTCTAAGTGAAAAGGTGTGAATACAATATGATCTTGTAACTTTTCTACACTTGAGAGGCTCAAGGTTTTTAAACGAAGCTCTTTAAAAAAGGAGGAAAGATCTACTAAGAATGCAATAACCTGGTTTGGAAGCATACTTCGAATTGCTATGAGCAATAATTGTTGCATAATAATATGAAAATTGTGAGTCTTCAATCAAAATACCATCTTATTAGCTAGATCAATACCACGTGAAATATTACTTGCGCAACCATCGACATCGAGACATTGTTTAAAGTTTTGAGTGTAACACCTCGTACTATTGTGCTAAGAATTGAACTATTCTATGTGCTTGGATAAAAACCAACTCGAAATTTTTTTTGATGAATATTATGTTTTTGGAGGAATTAATCATATGTTATAAAGTGTTAAGGAAGTTTGGAGTTGATTCAAGTTTGGAAAGATTGAGTTTGAAGGTGTTACACTGTTTATGGTGTGAGTACAACCGTACATATCACTTATGAGTTGTACCTAAAGTAGTGGATGGTTATAGAATAGAGGAGCTACTATTAATCAAAGTACAATGTCATGTATGGACCATATATAGAATGCACCCATATGTTGGTAGTACGTGAAAGGGTATGCAAAGACGATGAGAATTGTGAAGTTTTTGTTGAGTTTATGGGTAAGGGTAACTTTAAACTAGTGTGAATACCAATATATTTGATATGGAGTATGTTCTACCTACCAAATTAATGTCTTGAGTCTAGTTTCCAATGCATCAAACTGTTCATTGTTTGGACTTTCGTACAAGGAGATATGAGTTTTACCGAAACGTAGAAGAAGTAGAGATGTATGCAAGCTCCTCTACGACCTGCGGCCTCACAGAGATGTTTGCAACCTCCTCTGTAACCTAGAAGAGTTATGTACAACATTCTATGTGACTTTCTGTGTGGCCTCGCAGAGATGGCTACAATCTTGCAAAGATGTGTGTGACCTAACAGAGTTATGTGTGATATTCTCTGCGACTTCCTGTGCGACCTCACAAATATAACTATGACCTCATAGAGGTGTGTGTAGTCAACACTATTGAGTCCACCTATAAATACCCCAAAGGACATTTTAACTTCTCTCTTCATGTAAAGGTCTCTAAGGGTTCCCAATGTAAAATTTTCTTCTTTCATCCTAAGAAAGGTAAGAGTTCTCCATGATCTTACAACATGATTCCTTTAACTTATACACAATTCTAACATCAAATAATCTTTTTAGTCTGTAGCAACACCAAGAATCACACCTAGGGTTTAAGAAGTGAATTTTGAGCTACTGTTCTTTCACCAAGATTTATCTCTACAATTATCTCTTCATGGTACAAAATTGTAAACCAAATAATAAGGTATGTAAGGCTATCTTTACGTGCGGAAACATCATTGTTCTTCCCAATGCTACGTTATTCATGTATATGAGCTTTTCCTTCTTGTATGAGTTAGAGTATGACGAAAATCGTATTCCTTAATTTTATTTATTTATATGAAATCCGAGACTTTTCTATGATAGTACTCATCCTCTATGGTATCCCTTCTCCATGAATTCTATGATTTTCTACAAGAAATTTATGAAAGCATGAAAGATATGATTTTCTTTAATGAGTTGGTAAATTACCAACTCATTAGACTTTTAAAGCATGAGCTTTTACTTTGTTTTCAACTCAATTAGGAAGGTTTTATGTCTTTTCTCTTTGATTTTGCAGGTATTGAACTTAAACAAAGAAAGAAAAAGTATTGAACAAAAAAACAAAGTTGCTAGAAGCAGAAGACCTGTGTGCCACACAGATGAGCACTGGACTAAAGCTGAAGAAGGATCGCGAGTCATAGGTCCGCACCTGCTGATCTGACCAAACCATTAGACGACCTGCGGCCGAAAATGGGCTCCTGCATTTTGCAAGTGCCAAGAAAGTGACCTTCGTATTAACAAGAGTAAAATTGTCCAGCTCTGGCACAAAGGTACTTTGGATTCTTCTAAGGGAAAAATGGGAATCCGTGCACAAGGAGAAGGAGAAGAATTTCCCCAATTTGTACACACTGTTGAAAGAAGAATGAAGAATTACCTTTGATAATAAGAATATTATAGAGAGAGAAAGATAGAGTAAAGTTAGAGATTTTCTTTCTTCTTCTTCAAGTATCTAGGGCAAAACCCACCATTGAAGCACATTTTCAAAGCTTGAGTTTTTTATTCAATGATGAATCTTAAGGAACCATTTATGGTTATAATCTTCTTATCTTCATTCATGAGTAGCTAATTCTATTTCTAGGGTTATGTGCTTGATAGGGGCTTAGAATGGATTGGGTGTTGTTGCTTTAGTCTTAGATTCACTTATCTTGCATGAATATATTGCTTTCTCTGAGTTTTAATTGAAATATCTATGGTTGCAAACATAAATTGTGTTTACTTATCTTGCTTTTGCTTGAGAAAGAAATAGTGGGGAATTGAATTTTTAATGTGTGGGGTTGAGCTAGAGATAGCCAATACCCATTTTTATAATTTATTCAAGAGTCGAGGCTAAAAATAGCTCAACTCTTCTCCAAGTTAATGTGGTTATTTTGTTATGTGACCTTGGGGTTCTCTCGAACCCAAGTAAAATGCACCCAAGTGGTTGAGAAACACTGAGTGTGGCCTTTTCCATGACTATTCATGCTTATAATTGATTCATTAGACTTATCAATTGACCCTAATCCAATCAACACTACACCAGTAACACATCCCTAGTTTGCTCTTGCTACAATCAACGTGCCCTATTGTGTTATTGCATTTTAAAGGCATAGAGTTTATTTTTCTTTCCCCAAAATTTACTTTACAAGTTGCTATACAATAATTCTAGTTAGTTTCGATTGATTTACAACCTTAGTAGCAATCATTCCTTATTCCCTGTGGATTCAATCTCGACTCATAGTTGAGTAAATTATATTACATACAACTATGTACACTCTCTTACTTTGAGGAGTGTATTTGGATGTTATCAATTTTGGCGTCGTTGCGGGGATTGGGCCTTAATAGTCTTTAATTGTTTGTTGATTTGAACTAGTTAAGCATCTTGTGTTGTCTTTACATTAGTTGTTGTTTTTTATGCTTGTTTAGGTTGAACTCCATGAGCCACAATTCTTAAGTAGTTTCTATGGACGGCAACATGGACCACAATGATGATGAGCCAATAATTCCCGACATAGCTGGTGTTATTCCCCTACCACCTATGGTAGGGAATGTCGTCTTCTATGTCACGAGCCCCATGCTATACTTGTTGCCAATAAAGGGATTATTCAGAGGGCATCCAAGTGAGGATGCTAATAGAAACCTATGGAATTTTCTTGAAATTTGCCAACCTTTTAATATTACCAGCATTAACTAAGAGACAATTCAGCTGAGGCTATTCCCATTCTCATCAACAGGGGAAGCAACTATTTGGTTAGAAAAGTTTCCCCCCAGGCCAATCACTTTATGGAGGAGCTAATAGTATAATACCCCGAAAGATCCTAAGACCAGACTCGTGGGTTGAAATGAAGAAATTAGGAAAACTGGCTCCAGGTCACAGGACGAGTCGTCCAGTGACCCATTAAGAGACCAAATGGGTCGTTGTGTGGTCTATTATATGTTTTCCTGAGTTGAAGGTTTGGTTATCCTCAGGGGTGAAGAGTCATGGTGTCACCCCACGATTCTTTAGGATGCCCTTTAAGTGCCCAACGATGAAGAAGGTGTCATGTTAGCAGTGTTGATGACGGATCATGGGAACGAGTTGTGGTGTCAGTGAAGACTCATTCGGTTGGCCGTTAGATGGAAAGGATCCAAGAATGGGGAGTAGTTTCCAGTGGAAATGGGTCAAGGGACAACCCGTTACCTCCCCTAACGGGTCGTCCAGTCCCTCGTTGGGACTAGTAGTGATCTTTTTCTAGACGAATCAAAGGGTATTTTCGTAAATCCTAAACTCCTAAGCCTTAAACTGTGTCGTTTTAAGCCTTGAAAGGAGTGTTTTAAGGGAGTTTAACCTATTCTAATTCATTCAACTCCCATGCATGCAAAGTTATAAATTTCTTTTGAAGATCAATCTTGAATCCCTCAATTCTTCCCAATTCTCTTGGGCTTTCAAAGTCAAGTTGAGATTCAGTTTTCCCAGGTATGTAGGGCTATGAATGAGAGTTCTCTTTCATTCTCATGCCCAAATTTCCCTTCAAGTTCATGAATTCAAGTCCTAATTCAAGTTTATGATCTCATAGGGTTTTAACCCAATATTATGAATTTCTCTATGATATGTCTATGGGTCAATTCCCCTTATGTTGAAAAGCATGTTTTAAGATTTATGGGCAGATTTTATATGCAAATTGATTATAAATTCATAATTTCAATTTTTTAAAAAAATTATACCCTATTATGCAAGTTTATGAAAAGTCAAGTTTATGATTCATGATTTCAAGTATGATGAGATATCTAGCATGAATGAATATTCATAAATTACCCATGCATGAATCCATGATTTTGACTTATGAAGTCTATTTCAAGTATGCATGATTTTAAGATTTGGACAAGCCCACACAAGTTAACTATGTTTTCATAATTTAGCTCAGTTTTATAAGATCAGCTTACCATATGGTTAGGAGTCTATACTCCCTATTTCAACTTATGGTATGTTGGAGCCAGGACTCCCCATGTTAATATTTCAGATTATGTATGTAATTATGATTTCACCTTCATTGAAAAACGATGGGAGCACTATGCATGTTTTTGGGAGTAGTGTCTAGAACCAAGTAGGCTTGGGGTTCCAAGGTTCCCCGATCTCAGAACTACGCACCAATGTAGGTTTATATATTTACTTTGGGATCTCCCTTGAGAGTTTTTCCCTGCCCACAAGGGACCTTCAACTTGATGTCGATATCATAGTAGCATCCTTAGCCCTAGCAAGATTTGGATGGCTCTTCCCACTTGAGTGTGATAGTTAGGGCATATGACGAGTCTCATATTGTTCCTCATGATTTTAGTTATTCATGTTTATGACTTATGATATTATGTTTTACAGCAGGTTTGACCCAATGATCAGTTTATGAGCTTTTACTTATGATTTCAGTTATGACAAGTCATATTATTTCTATTTTTAGCTTTGAGTCATTTTATTCAGATATGATATTCAACTTATGACTATACATGTTTTAGTTTCAGATTTCAGCATGCAGTCCTTACTCTCATGATCTTATGATTTATGTTTCAATGCATGATTTCAGTTAATATCTACTCAGCATGTTTTACTTACCTTGAATACTTAGTACATTCCATGTATTGACCGCACACTCTATGTTGTATCATTTCATGATACAGGATCGGATGATCGACTCAGTTCCACCGTTAGTCCAGCTCCCCACAGTTTAGTCCAGTACCAATTGTTGGTAAGTCCTCATCTTTCGAGGACATTTAGTGTCACAACCCAAATATAGGCCTAGATATAGACACAAAACCTAGAACCATAAATGGCTCCAAGTCGACCCATGGCATGAACATAAAAACTAAATCTCAACATAAATAAAGCGGAAAACTAAATTTTGAAATAGCGGAAGTCTGTATGGTAAAACATTTAAACAACAAAAATCTCGAAACACTGAATTTGAAGCCAGATATACAAACTATGTCTGATAAGCCTCTATCATACTGATGAGCTGATGGGACAACACCCCCAACTAGCTCACCAGAAAGTTTGAAATAGAAAATGACAACAACTCAACTTTTCATGAAACTTGCATAATTAGGCATCATGTTCTTAAAACTTGAAATCATGAATTGTAGCCAAAATAGGTATAAAACCTGCCCATGAATCTTATAACTTTATTTAAAACATGAAGGGAATTGACCCATGAATTAAACATAGAGAATTTCATAGAATTGGATTAAGACTCCAAAGAATCATACACTTGAATTCATGAACATGAAATGGTATTTAGGCATGAGAGTGAAGGAAACTCTCATTCAATACCCTATATACCTGGGTAACTGATTCTACACTCTTTATTGAAATCCCAAGAGATTTGGGGAAGAACTTGAAGAATTCAATACTTGATCTCATTTGGGATTCTCTAATCTTGCATGCATGTGGAGGGAATAGGTTAGAATAGGCTAAAACCTCTTAAAATCCCCCATAAATGAGCTTAAAATGACGTAGTTTAGAGCTAAGGAGCTTATGAATTATGGAAATGCCCTTATTAAATTTGCAAAAAAATTGCTCACTGCCGAAGCAACGACTCGCACCACGAGTTGTACCCTGATACCATGACTCGTGGGTTTCTTCCTTTGCTGCCACTACTTTATCCCTGGGTTTCGGGAGTTTTTAATGGTTCACACAATGACTCGTACCTCCATCTCATGTGTCGTTGGACCCATCCGTTACTACAACTGGGAAAATTTCTTGCTCCTTCCTACGGGTGTGAGTAAGGACTCATTCTTCATAATGGGTCGTACCTTGACCTGTACCTTCCAACTCTGCTACCTTAGATCCAAACACAAGTCCTTATCATGATCTTTGGTTCCTCACAATGAANCAAACAACAAGTCCTTATCATGATCTTTGGTTCCTCACAATGAATCGTATCACAAATCATATGTTCCATCCTGACAGTCTAGAACCAAATGACGACTCTGATCCACGAATCGTAATAAGGACCCACGAGTCATTAATGGACTCATTTCTATCAACCTTTCTTCATTAGAATGCTAACGAAGAGCAATCCTATGACTCGTGAATTCTCCCCACGACCCATACCATGAGTCGTTCTGAGGTGATTCTTCCCACTTTTCTGCTGATCACATTCCAAATCCCGAGTCTAGTCTTAGGCACTTTCGGGATATTACAATATCTCCCCTTTGGGAACATTCATCCTCGAATGTTGGTAAACATACTGAATAATTGGGGAAAGGAACTGCCATCCTAAATACTGAAGTTGAAAACTGACGGAGTGACTGACTCTGGACTAAGATGCATGACTGGACTGAATTCATGAATCACATATACACAAGCATTGATATAAATGTAACTGGGAGACATGAACTAGACCTGAAATTGAATAAAGTACTAAGCAGGAAACTGGTACCTCAAGCTAGAACTGAGCTGGAAGGGAAAAGATGCAGGTATTTAGCCATGTATCTTCTTCGGCTTCCTATGTAGATCCCTCGACAAGCTGATTTCTCCACAGAACCATTACTGAAGATACTTCTTTGTTCCTCAACTTCCGAACCTGACGATCAAGAATTTTAACCAAAACCTCTTCATAGCTAAGACTATCCTTTACAGCAATTCTCCCTACCAGAATAACCAACCGCAGGATCACCAATGCACTTCTTCAAGAGTGATAAATGGAAAACTGGATGTACTAAAGCTAATTCCGTGGCAACTCCAACTCATAGGCAACCTTGCCAACACGTTTCACAATCCTGTATGGGCTAATATATCGGGGACTAACCTTCCCTTTATTTCTGAACTTTATAATCCCCTTCAGGAGAGACACTTTCAAAAACACCCAATCATCAACTTCAAATTCAAGTTCTCTCCTCCTCGTATCTGCATAGGACTTTTGATGACTCTGAGCTATTTTCAGCCTTCCCCTTATAGGTGGAACTTTATCCATAGCCTCATGAACCAAATCTGGCCCTATAAATGTAGCTTAACCTACTTCAAACCAACAAATTGGAGATCCACACCTCTACCCATAAAGAGCCTCTAAGGGAGCCATTTCAATCTACATTTCTGTGATAAAAGAATTTCATGTTCTAGCCATACATTACCAATTCCTTAATTGACTAATAATACTTTTAGATATATTTCTATTCTGAATATAAATCAATTCTCAATTTACCAAACTAAGAAGAGATCATATCCTACTAATTCACAACATTCCAATTTCTTTCCTTTTCAAAATCAAAATTGGATTTTTTAGATATACATTAACATTGGCCAAACATTAATGCAGTAAGAACAAGAAT